>VUQR01001481.1:41012-60770 GCA_015108515.1 Hemichromis elongatus | reverse complement strand
GAGGAGAATATATATGGAAGAATGAATATGTTGGATGTATGACCTGAATTCAGCAGTGTGAACTCTCGGGGAAGAATTTTATAATATACAATGACACGTGGAAAAATGTGAGTCATGATTAATCAGAAAACGTTCAAGATGATGCTGTGAGTGTTCATAACATGGACAGCAATTTATTTGACTAGCCTTGACCATGTTTCATAAGCAGTGGAGCGAGTGGTTAAAGAAAAGAAAAGACAAATAAGACACAAATTACTTTATAGCTCCTAAGATGAGTTTGTGGCTTTGCCCAGTCAACTGAAACACATAATAGTCATTTTACCCCAACAGAACTGAATATAAACTCCCTCAGAAGTGCCTGCTCCTTAGTTTTAGATATTAGACATACAAACATAGTGCGTGAAATGTCATGAAACTGTAAGCATGTATGTACATGTGAATCCTTTCTCTCTTCTCCTTTGGGATGGCCAGATGAACTCTTCTGAGTGACCCACAGCTTCCCTCGGGGCGTCTGTAGTTGAGTTCATCTGTGTTGACAGCTGTGGTAGAAACTCCTGCTCATCACTACAGGTTAGTCGCAAAGCTGGCTGTTTTGGGTAAGTCCAAAGGCTGCAGCATGTTTCAAGCCTCCTTTAGCAATGGAATATCTGGGAAAGAAAGACAAAAGTTGGATTATTACAAGATTTAACATGTGTTTAAAAAGAAAGAAAGGCGTAAAAAAAAAAAAATTCGCTTCACCATCAGAGTAGTCCATCTCAGAATCCAGAGACAGGCTATGGTGGTCGCTGCCTCCAGATGGCCTTCTTTGTGATGAAGAGGTGCCTGCTGCAGCACCTGCGTGCTCCAAAGCCCAGGTAGAGGAAGAGGGCGATGAAGAGGATGAAGACGGTGGGAGGGGATGGACCACGGCCATCTCAGACTGCTGCTGTTTGAGGGAAGAAGGCCTAGAGGGGCCAGCCTCTGGCGCTGTAACATGCTGACCCTCCGACAGCACTATCTGAACTCGAGATTCTGAACTGAGAGCAGAAGCTCCGCTGCTGCTCACGGCCTCCTCATATGAGGGCAGAGTCACCTGCACTCCCTCCACCATGATTGACACAGGCTGTCCTGACACGCCCTGATCGCGTCTAGATATAGAGGACAAGAACACAGTTACATTTTTGTTCAGCTTCTATAATCTGCAGCCTGTATTTGCAGTGAAATTCAGAGGAATCTTTGGGCACACTTACCGATGAAGAGACTTAAGTTTTGGCTGAAGAAGCACAAACAGCACCACCAGAAGCAGGATAAAAGCCACTGAACTTGCTGTGGATGCCACTATGGATAAAGTTGGCATCCCCAATGGCAAAGCCATACTGTGGTCTGTGAGACAGGCAAGCAGTTATAATGGTTATCTGTGCAGACTTTTAAATTATTAGCTGAAATCCATTTTCTTATCTTCACCTTGCTTCATGATGCAGCTTAGCTTCATTTGGCTATCCCACTCCCCATGCTGACAGGTAAGATACTTATAGTCTCCCTTGAGAATGTATCCTTCATAACAGAAATACTCAACCACAGTGCCATGAGAAAGTCTTTGGCATGGGGAGGGGTGGCAGGTGAAGCCTCCATTCTCTGGCTGATATGGAGGCTGGCATACTGTTAAGGGCAGAAATAACAAATGAGTAATAGGATTACAGAACAGCAAAATCAAAAAGAATTCTGAAATAATTATTATATTGAGATAAAATGAGCAAACTATCATCAAAAAATCTGAAAAGAGTTAATACCTAGCAGGATAGAGAAACTTTATTCCCATTATTCATAAATGGCTTGTTGTTAAATGTGGAAAACAAATGACCTTGACAACAATTCTTATCTTACACCTAGCATTAGCATGTCCCCAGTGTTGTATGTAACAAGAAAATTACCATCGCTATGTATGCAGCGAGAAGACGCAGAGGACCAGTGTCCGAGTGTGGTGCAGGTGATAGTTCTGGGTCCATCCAGGGTGTAACCGGGATAACAGGTGTACTGTAGTACTGTGCCAACTGGGAAGAAGTTCCTCTTGGTGTCTGTCAGATTGGCTGAGCCACCGTGCACCATTGAGGGTCTTCCACAACCTTAAAAAGAAGACGATAAGGAAAATGAAGAAATACAGTTAATAGCTGTAAACGACTTAACTCCGGCTTCTAATAAAGTGCTATAAAAATAGATGAAAGAATAAAATACTTTTAACAGATAAAAAAAGGTCTTGATACAGTGTGAACTGATGTATCGGCGAATCCCCTTTTACCTTGCTCAAAGATGCAGCTGACTGGCGTTACAGTGTCCCATTTCCCATACTGACAAGTGATGAATTTATATTCTCCCTTCAGAATATAGCCGTCATCACAGAAATACTCAATCACAGTGCCATGAGAAAATTTTCTGCATGGAGACGGGTGGCAGACGTAGCTACCATTTTCTGGCTGATATGGAGGCTGGCATACTGTCCGTGAAAAAGAAAGAAATACATGGAATGTGTATTTACTAACATCACAAACTACAGTGCACCTAAGAATTAGGCAAACTCAGAATAGATAGGAGTTTGTCTTTACCATCACTGCGTATGCAGCGAGGAGGTTCAGAGGACCAGTCTCCCAGTTTGGTGCAGGTAAGGCTGGTGGGTCCAGCTGGCAGGTAACCAGGATCACAGCCATAACGTAGTACTGTGCCCACAGGGAACAAGCTCCTGTTGCTGTCTGTCAGATTAGCTGAGCCATGCTGCACCATGGAAGGTCTTATACATCCTAAAGAATGTGGATGAATTTTTATTATTAAATACAAACACAAAATGCCTTACAATAAATTGTAACAGATTAAGCAAAAAAACAAACAAACATAAGAATAAGCACAATAATTATGTCTGTCGAAGAATTTTATAAGTGCGGGGTTAAATGTGCGTAAAAGTAACCAGAACATCTCCACGAATCCAAATCTCCCTGGAATTAATTTGCAACACAATCATGTTTAAGTAATGTGTTAAGCTTTGAATCTAAGGACTGACCAACCTTGGCTTACACAACTGATTTGCATGGGGCCGTCCCATTCTCCATCTTGACATGTCAGGTAGTTATAGTCTCCACTGAGCATGAAGCCATCATTACAGAAGAACTCAATCACAGTGCCATGGGCGAACAGTCGACAAGGGGATGGGTGGCAGGTGTAGCCCCCGTTATCCGGTTTAGAGAGGGGGAGGCATGCTAATGAGAGGAGAAAAACGAAAAACAAAACAACTTATCTTTAAAAGTACTTATGCATTAGAAAAAATGGTAAAGATGAAGATGTTAGGTAAGACAGCAGCGGAGAGTATATCTTACCACCACTGCGTATGCAGCGCGGAGGTTCAGAGGACCATCGTCCCACTGTGGTGCAGGTGAGGATGTTGGGTCCATCTGGGAGGTACCCAGGGTCACAGCTGTACTGCAATACTGTGCCCACAGGGAACGAGCCCCTGTTGGTTTCTGTGAGGTTTACCCAGCTGTTCTGAACCATGTACGGCCTCACGCATCCTGGGAAGAGAGGAAGAACACAGAACAACTTCTTTCAAACTGTTCCAGAAACAAGGCAACAAAGAGTTTAGATTTCAGCCACTATTAATGTAGACCAAATCACTCATGGCAAACACCTAAAAAAGACTTCACACTGGCACCTAATTATAACGTCAACTCGTTATTATCAATAACAACAATTATATAGCTTTCTGCAGTTCAACATCAGCACTCAATATCAGCTTTTAGGTATACGGACGAGCTGCTTTCTTAAGGCTACAACATCATGCGTCTGATGACATCTACTGTATAGTAGATGGAGTAGGGCTCCTGTCTTCCAGTAGTCCCCTATTCAAACTGTGGCACGATAAAGCGCATTTAAAAAGTCAATTGTGTGAAAAACATGTGAAGACAATAAATTCTGACCCATACCTGACCCCTGCCCAGTGGACACTACAGTCAGAAACAGCAGCGACACGAGGGACCGTTTAGTGGCTGAGGTGTGGGCCCAAAAAGCTTTTGATATTGACTCTATCATTCCATTGCACATCTTCTCCTTCAGAGTCAACTCAACCTGGCAGAATCAGAAAATAACATTATTACAAAACTGTCGATACAAAAGGTTATTCCCCTCACCCTCCTCTATATACTGACACCTGCTTGGTGCAGGTACACTGCAGAGCTTGGGCAGCTGCCAGCGAAATGGGTGTGATTATGGGGAAGTGCTACAATGACAGCACTGTAAAGATATTGGTATTAGCATCTGGCAGAAGAAGGCAAAACCAAACACTCGCTTTCATGCGTTAAATATACGCTATTTAAAAGGGAACTGCTTCATCGAAATACATACTACAGATAAAACATAACTACGTTGATTCCGTCTTGGGTTACACACCCATTTTCACTGTTTCGTTTTTAGCATTCGCAGCTCTTTTTAATAACGTTACAGGGAACAAGGCCCGGACAAAAGGTGCCAGTTTTACACAAATACCATCACATGTTGATAAGTAGCTACCATTTGTGCTATAGCCAATTAAAATGCATTATCGGACAAAGTATATCATCTGATTTCATTTTTACTATCTTTTATTATTTCCCGTTTTAGCTTGCTAATGCTAAATAGACAGAAATGGCTCGCTATTAAACATTACTCACCGCTAAAACACGGCCTCGAAACCTCCACCGTCGCACCCTTAGAGAGCAGACATGAATAAGCAATATTCCAGCTACGCCGAAAGAATTTAATTCTACAGCAGAAACAACAAAATATATGATTTAACGCTCTGAGCGGTGCCGCCCCAGCTAACCGCCAGCTAGCCCCAAGCGTAACCCGCTACGCTAGCTAGCCGCATTGATTGAAGCGTCAGCTGAGCCGCCTCGATTTCGTTCAGTAGCCATAGTAACAAATGTCCATAGCTACCCCCATCAGAGGTGATTGCGTCCTTAGTTACCAAACCTTCAGCGGAAAGGTCTTTGGCTGTAGTTAGTTATTTAATGGTTACAAATACACCCTTGTAACTTTAGCTTTGGAACACTGAAAAAAATACGTTATGGAAATCACCAGAGGTTCTTTAGATGACATTTCCCGTCCTCCGTCGAGCGAGCAAACAGCTAGCCGCGTGTCCAGCGTTTTATTTCCTCAAAGTGACAGAATTTGTCCTACAACTCCATTTGCCCTTGTTGTTTTGCCCAGCCAAGCTGCTGATGCTCAGGTAATTTAACAAACACGACACATTAGCATTACGTATCTGACTCAACTGGTGTGCATCTCGTAACTTTAGATAACAATTTCATGTAGATTCCGAACAGCTCTGAGGAGACTACAGTCCACACATCAGCCACATACCCTGGCAAAGGTAACTGTTTCACATAGCGTGCTGTGTCGTTGAAGAATAACCCAGTTTTATTCACGTTCACTCACTTTGTTACAAAAATATCTGCGCTTCACTTAGATCAGTCTCACGCTGATGCTTTCGAGGAACAGAATGAACATTTTAAACTGCAGAGAGCTATTGGAGAAATGAAACGACTCGATGAGATACTGTCTGCAAAAATCTTAAAACTAAAAGATGTCCGGCGACAAAGAAAGGAGTTTCAAGCAAAACTCTGGCAAGAGTTCAAGGTAGGCACACCATGTACAGCTAATACACATGAATTTGAAATTACAGTGCTCCCACGGCCCTGAGTGTTACACTAAAACAACATAAAAGAGAAGAAGATACAAATCGTCTATATGTGATGTTATACTGTGTGTTGTTCTGCAGCAGAATAACCCTGAAGGTCACTCTGGATGTGCTCAGGAAGCTTTGAACACAAGGTTGTTTTTGGCTTTGGAAGCCCCAGAAGGTAATATTCGGAACAGGAACAAGGGTGTGGGGAACATGCAATGCACTTCATATCATCACCGAGTCACTTTCTTATCATCCTCTAGGAACAGATGAGGACAACAGCATTATACCTGTGTTTGACACTCAGATTCCTGAACACGAGCAACGTGGAAACAACTTGGAGCCAAGTGAGCTTGCAGAAAGACAAGTGCAACAGAAAATCCATCTTCTTATTTGTGTTTCCAAAATTGTGCACTCGATGGCGCCACAGGCTCGGGGAACCTGAGCATTTGCTTCTTCGCTTCACTTCAGCCTGCTGCAGACATGAATGTGCTAAATGAAATATTTCCAAGAAGTGAACAGTATAGCAACGTGCCTCGCGTGACTCATAAACTTTTTTCTCTCCAGGATCATGTGACTTTTTACTATGATATTGATTCCCCAAGAAATAAATCCCTCCCCAAAACAGCAGCGAGGCATTCAATGCTAATTGTTCCATTCAAAGACATTCAGCAGATTAACTACTTGTTATCATAGAGGCCTAAGATGTAGTTAGTACCAGGAGGGCCCTCCTGCCCACTATGTCACCTTGTAAGAATATTTTTAGTGCTTGTATTTGTATATTTTACTCTGATCTTTCTGATTTGAGCAAATGTAAACTCACCATGTCAATAATATCGAAGAACCACATTTGTAAAATAACATGATCAAATTTAACTTGTTATTAGTGTCTTGGCTTACTGTTTCAATATATATCCTCAGAAATACAATGCATACTTTCCTATTGACAGGTAAAAAGAGGCCAGACAGCTCGACCAAGTCATTTGAAGGAGATTGTGAAGACACTGGGGAAGACCGGTTTGAAAGCAGCCACTGTGGAGATTCCAAAGGCATGAATAAACAGAAGGACTTTGTCAAGAAAAACATTGAGGTATGTCAAAGTTCACACTGGGCCAAAAGGAGTGCTCGAATATATCGCATGACTTAAAGCGAGTCTCTCCACTGTTGGTTTTTCCACCGAGGAAAATATTTGGTCTCTTGTTAAAAAAAAACAGACCCCCCCCCCCACCCCCTTCCATAATTTATACATAATAGGACACCACTAAAAAAAGAAATGCCAGGCAAATAACGATTTTCAGTTTTTCTTACAAATGTTGTGTAATGCAATAGCTTGTAAATGGCGAAGGAGGTGAAGTGCTTTTGACCCAGGCAGAAAAAAGGCGTCTGACTGAGCTCCTCCAAGAAATAGATGAAGAGGAAGACGACACTGCCAGAGGCGCAGACGGCAAGGTAGGCTGACAAGAAGCCCTAACAGGCAACATATGCTGTAGAATGAGTCTCTCTTTTTCAAGTTTCTTTGTACTGAGACACTTTGTGCCTTGTGCAAGAGCACAGTTGGAGGAGATGAGCTCATCCCCCGCCTCCTCTACTAATACGCTGATACTTTCTGCTTTCTACATATCATAAAGCTCACTTATATTTTTTTTATAATGACCTTTTAATACAATCCTTTCGTTTATAAATAAATAGTTTCTTTTGTGAAACTATGCCTAAACTGTGTGACTTTATCAGCTCTGTCACGTCATTGTGGAGTAATTATGTTCCCTTTTTCTTGAAATTGTTGCTTCAGTTCATTAAAGTTTCCATGCAGTTGTTTATTCTCAGCTCTTCTAAGGTCCCACCAGAGCACTTAGTTGGATTGAGGTTCTGACTTTGACCGGGCCTTTGCAACACCTCGATTCTTTTTCTGTCATGGTCCCGAGTCCGATGACTCGGTGTTTGGTGTTTCTTTATATTATTCTATGGTCTTGTTTATTCCATCATGTCTTTTGTTTAGGTTTGCCATTTATTAGGGTTATTTTTCTGTGCCTGCCTGCTCCCACTTCCCTGTGTTCCCTCTGTCTGTCCATGGTGCCACTGTGTCTGCTTGTGAGTCTGTCTGTTAAGTTCAGTGTCTTGTGTGTGGGTGTGTAAGTTCCTGTTTTATTCTGAAGGTCTTTGTTTCATGTGTGTTCAGTTTGCGTTTCCCCTGTCTCGTCAGCTCTGATTTCTCCCAGGTGTGTTCCCCTCCTGTCTCCCATCCCTTGATTGCTGCTGTGTGTATTTAAGCCCTGTGTGTTCATCTGCGTTATCTCCCTCCGTCACACTCTGTGGTTTCCCTGCATCTCCATTTGTGTCTCTAGGTTTCAGGTTTGTTTTATGTTTCGCTTCTCCCACTTTAGTTTTTCTCAGTTCTGTATTTTGCCATCCTTGCCGTTTGTATTTTTCAACCTCCCTAAATAAAGCTCCCTCACATCAGTACCGCCTGCATCTTGGGTCCTTTTATAATCCCACACAGCTCTTCCTGCGAGCTGTGACATTTTCAGCCATTCTGTTGTAGATTTGCTGTTGTTTTTAGGGTCATTGTCCTGTTGCATGACCCGGTTTGGGCCTAGTTTAACCAGTCCGACGGATGGCCTCATATTTGACTCTAGAATGCGTTGGCATACAAAGGAGGTCATGGTTGGCGTGATAACACCAAGGTGCCGATGTCCACGAAACAAGCAGAAATCAGCACTCCTCCACCACCGTGCTTGACAGTTCGTATGAGGAGGCTTGTGCTGTTATGCTGTTTTTGGGTTGTGGCTCTGTGCACTGAGGACAGATATTGCTCCAGAAGTATTGGAGTTTGTTCAGATGCAGTTTTGGGAACCTAAGTTGTGCTGCCATGTTATTTTTAGCAAACAGAGGCTTTCCTCGCAACCCTGGCAAACAACTCGTGCTTGTCCAGTCTTTTTATAAGAGTACTGGCACAAACTTTAATGTTTCACATCCTAACTGAGGCCTGTAGAGTCTGAGCTGTAGCTTTTAGGCTTGGGGTGGGTTTGCTGTAATATCCAATTGTAAAGATTGTGGCACTATGATAACACACGCACACACACCACCGACCAGCAAGCAGTAAAAACCTCATCTTTTATAGAGGTACTCACACTTGCTGATGATCAGTTAAGATTAGCAGCACCTTGCTGTTACTTAGCCCTTAGTTCCTATGAAAGCAGTAAAGGTGTACTAAGTTTGAGACATTCTTTTTCATATGACTGTAGGTGGAAATATATTAATGTTGTTAAAATTGTTAAATAACTCAGCCACACTTTGCTTCTCAGAAGAGTATATTGGTCAGATATCCATGTTTTAAAGACTGCTTGGCAGCTTAGACAGCCGATGGGTAGAAGATCCTGACTTCTGAAAGCGCTTCACATTATGAGCCAGATGTCAAGTGCCACATGTGGTTCACATGGAATGCTCCATGTTATCCATTAGTTTTATAATTATGTTTTCAAAACTATCCCGTCTGCTGGGTTTCAGCACAATTCAGAAGCCAGGATCCCTACAGCTGCACACACTGTGCTGATGGAGCTTAAAGCTAAGAGAATGGACCTTTTGTTTTCCTTTGAGGATTTCTCTGAGACCCTGCCGCCTGGATTTCCCCGTGAAGCCACCCACTCCATTCGAACTTCAAATCATATTGTTTTCACTTTTAATTTGCCTTAATAACTCTTTTGGCAGCTGTGCGACCAGTTTGAAGTCAGATGAGATGAAGCCCACTGGAATGCAAGAAAAAAAGCCCTACTTACCTTTAACATGCGGTTCCATTTAGTTCAACACTGACAGCGCTGCATCCATGGCACGGCTTGCCAAGGTTTTGTAATGTCTTGGTGCTCTATTCGTGACGCTTCCCTTGACTTTTTAAAACAGTACTGAAGTCATTTTGGTGGCAGATACCAAACTGAGGGAAGCGCAGATGCTCTGGGTCTTTTCATTGGCCGCAAGAAGACTTCCTGTTATTGCAAGACATGCTTTTATGAATAGCAATAACGTAGCAAGCATATTATTTATGTCACCATGACTCTGGCAGCGAAGTGCTTTTAGTTCTGAGGACTTCACCAAGTTCTTGGTAGAATCCTTTGGGACACATCAACCAAAGTCTACTGCTTACTGTTTGCCTCACACATTGATTTGGATGTTACTGACTCATGTTCTCAAATGCTCTGCAGTTTTGTGTAACCCAATAAATCAGGAGCAGTCAATAATCGCAGAACTTGTTTATCCCCTAGGAAAGGCCTTGTGCCAGAGCCTTTCACTATATCTGGCTATAGGAAGCACCAAAACTCTAACAACACACAGATTAAGTGAGTCTTTATTTCTTGTCTTCAGAACCGGTGGACAGAGATGAAGTTGACACAGAGCGTTGGAGGGAGTCTGAGAATTTATTTATCTATTTTCAGGTCTTTGTTCACATTCCTACACAGAAACTGGTCCATAATGGAAGCTGCAGAGAGTTCAGTGTGCCCACCTTTACTTGGCAGCAGAAAAACACGAAAAGCCCTCCAAAATTGTAAAATAGGCTCCTTCCATCTTGTATCACATATTTAACAGAACACATTAAAATATCTTTGATAATGTGAGTATTTTTTTTTTTTTTTGGAAACATTAGTGCTGTTTGTTGGCCACAGCTGGATTTTTCTTTGACTTTGATAAATACCTTCAGCATCACAATGCAGCTGAAACGATAAGTGCTTTCACATGCACATTTGTACACGTGGCGGGTCAACGGGGAAATCGTTAACGCAGAATCCATCGGGTAAATAATGTCCCGTATTCTTGCACACATCCAACAGCTTAACTGTCGCACACAGAAATTCTCGAGTTCTCTCAATATATATATTTTTCCACCCTATAATTACAAAGAAAATGAAATTTCAGTGCTTTGATTGTTCAAATTGGTGAACGTTGAGTGGCTTAGATGGATTTGGGCTCTTCCATACTGCTCCCTCTAAAGGTTTTGTACATGCCCTCCTCCACTCCTCCAGTGGAGACAGTATCTGTATGATGGTTAGATGGTTTTAGCCATCAGCACCATGACATGTCATGGGTTTCCTCCCAGATTGTGCTTTGTGACCACAGATGAAGATTCATTTAATATGAACTAGAGGCTTCGTGATCAGGCAGAGTTGTGCCCACTGATCTGGGTTCAGACCTTTAGATCTGACCTCTCCATCAAGTTAACTAAAGATGGAAACATAGTGTATTAATGTGAGCCAGTGTTCTACGTGTATATCAGTGCTGCTGAGTTTAGGGTAAATTCTGGTCCAAGGGCTTGTTTTTTTTTTCTTTATCTGTGAATTCCTCTCCTCCATGGTGAGCAGCAGCAGGATTAAATCACTCTATGCTTAATCTTTTTACGTGATGTCCATCAAAACCTCCCATTCTGTCATGCAATGGAACAAAACGCCTGCGTGTGAACAAAAAAGGACATACGGACCCTGTCTGAAGTCTGGCAGCGAGATATTCTGCCATATCCAAGTAAATAATTGCAGCGAGTGAAACAATAGAGAGGGTCGACATATGAAGCACTAATTTGTGTCATAAAAAAAAATTACGGGTCTCAGCTTTTACATTTTTGCTTTGTGATGTGTTCCACCTACTTAATAGACCCCAGTGTTTGCTGTTTTCTTTTGCCAGTTTTCCTCAGAACCCCCTTCCCAGTGTTCAGAGGTCACAGCTGCGTTTTTTGGAGAGTTACGATCCTCTTTGGCATGATAGTCTTTTTGCGAGATCTTATCTCACCGCCGCACTGTGATGAGCTCATGATCCACCCATTGTTTCCCATGTGAGCCCCACCGGGATAGACAGTGACTCTGAGGAAGATGCATTTGTTTGCAGAGTTTGGCAGTTGAGCCATGCAGACAAAAATACTTGGACCTAAAGTTGTATCGCTGTCATATTTTTTGGTTTGTACTTCACTGTTACAACTTTGCCTAGATAAGTTGGTAGATAATGTTCATCAGTCTCTCATTTAGGTTGCCATATAATAAAGCAGGCTCACACACACAATGGATTTTGCTTTTCTTTCAGGAGACCACGTGGGCCGTTTCTGTCTCCACAGCCCTGGGTTACACCCCGGAGCCCTCTGACCTGGAGCAGCTGATTGACATTGATTCCAAAATTTGCCTTCTCCTTCCTGTCGAAGAATTTCACTCTGTGCAAAGCTCACACACCAGCTTAACCATGTCACAGGTAAGCCACTGTAGTAGACTTGTAAGGGCAGCTGGGTTTATACTCTATACTAGGCCGGTAATTCTTCCATATAGGTCAACTCAGTAGGGCATTGATGGCAACATCTTGTAAAATATTTTGTTATTAGACCTCAGGAAGTCTCACCCCTGGTGGGAAATATTATTGTGCAAGTTGCTGTGTTTTGGAACGGAGGCTTTGTCTCATGTTTCCATCCAGTTTTCCACATTTCCATATAAAGAGCATATTATAATGCTTTTCATGCAGTATAAGCTGCTGGCAGATTTAAATGCAAAAACCTTTCTTACGCCGTTTTCTTCGTTTTCTTACAAACACTACTAATTAAAAGTTTGGACACACCTTCTCATTCTTTATTTTCACTGTAGATTCTCACTGAAGGCATCAAAGCTATGAATGAACACATATGGAATTACGTAGTAAACAAAAGAGTGTGAAGTCATTTAAAGCATGTTTTATATTTTAGATTCTTCAAAATAGCCACCTTTTGCTTTGATTACTGCTTTGCACACTCTTGGTTTGATGAGCTTCATGAGGTGGTCACCTGAGATGGTTTTCCAACAGTTTCGAAGGAGTTTCCAGTCCATCTCTCCCCAAATCATCTCGATTGGGTTTAAATCAGGTGACTGTGGAGGCCAGGCCCTCTGGTGCAGCACTCCGTCACTCTCCTTGGTCAAATAGCCCTTCAGACCTTCAGTTCTGAAAGTAATGATGGACTGTCGTTTCTCTTTACTAAACTGGTTCTTGCCATTATATGAATTCTAACAGTTGTCAAATAGGGCTGTCAGCTGTGCACCAACCTGCCTTCTGCTGACAACTGATGGTCCCAACCCTATTAAGAAGGCAAGAATGACCACAAATGAACCCTGACAAGGCACACCTGTGAAGTGAAAACCATTTCAGGTGACTTCATCATAAAGCTCAATGAGAGAAGGCCAAGAGTTTGTAGCGCTGTCAACAAAGCAGAGATACTGCTACTTTGAGGAATCTAAAATATAAGACGTGTTTAGAGGTATTTATCCATTTTCCATTTGCTACATAATTCCATATATCTTGCTTCATAAATCTGTCTTCAGTATGTATCTACAATGTAAAAAGTAATATAAATAAAGAAAAACAATCAAATGAGAAGGTGTGTCCAAACCTTTGACTGATAGTGTATGTTCTTCCCATGTGAGCAATGTGACTTTCACATGCTAAACATTGTATTTATACAGTTGGAATCAAATGTATGCTACCTGCTAATCTTTACTTCTCAGTTTTGACTCTGACCTGTACATCGCTATCATATCAAACAGCGGGATTCGATTTTTACAGATATTTATAACTGTAAAAGAAAAAGATTTCCTGGCCTCGGTCCTCCATCTTGGCCCAATCCTAGACGTGAGCTCAGTGAGTTATCTCAGGACTTTATATCACTGCGTTTTCAAAGCCAGATGGCGTGTGTGTAACCTGTCTGTGGAAAACGATGGTTTTTTGAAGTCAATTTTGTGAACCCAGGGTGCCATTTTCTGCTATCTCTACTGGATCTAGTCGAGGAAAAACTGCAAACCTTGAATCTCGGTGCTGGAAAAAGACGTGAAGTACGTATGATATGATGTCCAGGACGTTTATGGAGCCGGTCTTATTATCTCAGTCTCACACCGTAAGTGTAGTCAATCATATGTGGAAATGGCAGTTTAACATAGCTTAGCATTTAAAGTTGAGTTGGATACAGTAATTATTTCATGTCGATTCATCTGTGCACAGCATCTGTCTAGATGATAAACAGATCTATAACCTGGCTGAGTAGATTAAATCATAGAAACTCAGTTTTCACTGAAAGGTTCGATGCCAGATGGATGCCATCAAAACAGGTGAAGTCTTTGGCAAAGGTGACACGCTGCATCTTCAAGCACCCAAAATGAATGACTTAGAGCAGTTTTAAATGGCTAAACTGATACTTGAGTTGAACCATATTCTCATTACTCATTACTGTCACTACTCAGTAATCGGGACTCTGGTCCTATAAGTAATACCATTCAACATAAGACAATCCTCTCTTGTGCAAGATTCTCTCCACATGATGTGGACTGGACTTCTGGCCAATAGTATGAAATCGTGATAATACTAGACAGCTGGATGTGTCACTTTGTGCAGCCCACTTTCCCTCCCTTCCCACCCCTTTAATCATCTCGCCTGCTCAAAAGAGGTTCTGGAAAAGTAAAACCCTCCCCCTTCCTCCCCCATCACCCATCCATCATCTGCTCTCCATTAGTGTTGAAATGGCTAATGCGGGCATTGCTTTTCAATTCATGTAAAATGTGAATTGAACAATGACGCTCAGCTTTTGAATAGCAAATAACCAGTTGAGCAAATAATTAATGTTAAACGTCTAAATTCAGCCCACAGGTGTTGAAAAACGAAGTGTTTTCTAACCTCAGCTCACTCCTGTCTCGCTGTCGTGGCGTAGATTAAAAAACAGCCATCCGCAACAATAAATCGCACCAGTGGCTGTAAATCCTTAAGGTGCTCATAAAACCAAATATGCCTTTGTTTTGAACGTAGCTTTCTTCTTACGCAGTAGCTCCTGAGCTTCTAACCGAAACCATTTGTTTAGCACGGACCCGCTTGTTTGGCGACTCGTTCCACAGCAGACTGTAATGTACACACACAAAAAACAGACGCCGATATATCAGTTTCAACAACACTGAAAGTGTTTTTTCCCCCCATTCATATTAAATCGTGACCTAGATTTCCATGTTTTCCACTGTCTCTTGTTTTCTGGCTGTGTCAGATTGTCACGTTTTACATGGAAGAGGGAGTCATACTCTCCCGCGCATGTACTCCCTAATAAAGAATCCAAGGTCTTAAATCTGCGTGTTCGTTCTCAGTGAGTTGCTATTGAAAATCCCTCTTTCATTCCTAGCAACCTTAATAGTAAATTCTCTCTGGCTACGCAGTGTCTTAGTTGAGGTTATGGGGGCTGATGGAGTCTGGGAGGCCTGGCACCAGCTGGGATGCTGCCACATTGGAGAGTTGCTCCCCATTAGAATGTAATTTCAGACCTGGTGGAGGTAGTGGAGTGCCAGCGTTGCTTTCCACTTTCATTAGGTATTTCCTTTTCACATTAACACATCTAGCAATGTTTACTGCATACCATATAAAGCCTACTGTGAGAATAAACTGCCTCATATATCGCAAATTATCTACTTGTACAATATTTGCAAACAAGATTTTAATATCAGTGCTTTGAGATTTGATATCAGTGAACTTTTTTGGTGTCAGTGTGCAGTGATTACACTTCTATGACTGAATGGTAAGACATTAAGATATCCAAGCACATGTCCATGTCATCAGTCCAGGCATAAGAAGAGTGTTTTTTAGATGCACGGCATCCATCATTGCATTACTAAATGGTGAGTCATGGTCAGACTTTAGTGGAAAAAGCAGCGTTTTCTTTGCCTCTGGTCATTTATGATGATAGGAAAAAGTTCAGGTAGCTACAAACCACTGAAGACCTGGAGTGAAAGGAAATAAAACACAACTTTAATCACTGTTTCCCTTGGACACGTCAGTATTGGGCTCGGGACAGCACTGATCCCTTTGCATTCTTCACTCGGCTCCCCCTTTTCTCAGGCTTCAGCTGAAATAGCCTCGCTGTCATTAAAAACATGTGTTGGGTTGCAGAATTAATGTACAATACACCCTCCTACTGTACCGCTGTGTGGTAATGCCTGCACCACCCACAGCTCGAAGCCAGCAGAGACGATTCTGTCATGAGAAGTAGCTGCAATTGGGTGTTCGGTGACATGGGTGTGTAAGAGTTCTTTACATCAGAATTGCATATGTCATCCTATCAAATTTGGGGTTTTTTGAATGTCTGGTTGCAATAAAAACGAGCATTTTATGCTGTCACGGTTTTCAGTCAGTGTCACAGTTTCTGTGCTCCGAAAGCCCCAATAGCTTCTTCTGTATTTGAATTGCAAGTCCAGCTGTGTTTTTGTTGTGCACTGGTCAGCTATATTTTGATGTAAGAGCATGAGGTCACTTAGTCACACATTGTGGTTGCTGATGAGTGCCTATAATTTTAACTCTAACAAATGTTAAGTGAGAGACCAGAGTCCTGGGCAGAAAACGCCCTTTGACTTACAGTTTGCAAACTGATCTTATTTAGTTCATTCATATAATTAAAGCTGTGGTAAAGATTTGTTTTATATATATAAAAATAAATAGAGAAACACTTTTCAGAGCAAAGACTGACATCAGTTAAACTTCTGAGATATTGGTGTGGTCAGTTAATAAGCGAGGCATATTCTGAGATATTGGTGTGGTCAGTTAATAAGCGAGGCATTGTTGTTATCACAGGTTTCCTCGTCTTTTCTTATTGTTCTTTCACTAGTTTTGTTTTTGGCTAGGGTCAGTGTCACTACTGGTAGCACGAGGTGATGTCTGGACCCTACAGAGGTTGCACAGGTAGTTCAAGCCCTCCAGAATATCACAGAAATATCCGCCGTTGGAAGAAAGTTTGCTGTGTCTTCCAGCAAAGTCTTAAGAGCATGGAGGAGATTCCTGACAGTTACTTTAGGAGAGCTGTAGAAGGTCTTTAATCCATCAGCAGGACCGGTACCTTTTCCTCCTTTTTGTGCTAGGAGGAAAAGGATGAACAATCAGAAACAGGCCATAATAAGGATGATCTGAGGGCCTGACATCTTCTAATAGGCCCCGTGCTCACTGATTAGTACTGTACAGCCTGGTTGGAATTTGATTTAGAATACTAGAATTAGGAGGTTTGGGATTTTCATAGATAAGAGGAAGTTCACCCTGACCACATGTGACAGATGTGAAAGTCACGGAGAACGTTATGGCGCCTGTAACATCGTTTAGTATGGTCGATTTGTTGGTGAGTTAGTCATGATCTGGGGAGGAATATCCATGGAGGGACGCACAGATCTCTACAGGCTGGGCAGCGGCACCCGGACTAATTCTTTTTAATGTTTAATGATTTTTTCAGAACTCTGCGCCCACCTCACATGGTGCTGAGGATGTGTGTGGATTTTTACCCTGACTGCCGTTAAAACTGGATCAAATCCTTTAACTGCCATCTCCAGCACCACCACCTGTCTTTTTGTTAGTGTCTTTAAATCATACATCATAGCAGGTCTCTGTACCATGTTGGAAACCTTTCCTTTTGCTCTTGCTGCTATTCTTCCGTCACAAATCAACCCCTGAGACTCCAGCCGCACACACTCTCTTCTTCACCTCTCTTTTGCACCATCTGTTGCTTTGAATGGTTGATCCCAGATGTTTAAACTCATACACCTTCACTACCTTTACTCCTCGAATCTTCGCTCATTCACAGGCACGTCGTTCCTCTTCTCTCCAGAGCATACCTCCAGATTTATGCGTCAAACCGTAGCTCAGTGTTCAGAAATGTATTTACACAAAGTATACATGTAGGACATTCATTTTTAAAACAAAAATGTAACTATTAGGTGAAAAAAAACAGTTTAAAATAATAATAAAAAATATGTTTCTTGTTAATAGTGATGATTGGAGTACAATGTATCCTCTGAACTCAGGAAGAAACGGTCCTCCCTGGAATACGATGTCTTGTTCCCGCTGAAATATGGAAGATATGCTAACTCGCAACAGAAAACAATGTGACAGTGTTTTCTTTTTAATCATTAACAGCAGCTGAACTTTGGTGTTCATCACACTGGTAACCTTTCTTTCCTTTTTTTTCCCCTTTTGAATAGATTTATGAAACATCTAACATGATTTTTTTTTTTTTTTCACAGCCAGTCTTTTGATGGCTGGACAGCTGGTCAGAACTGAGGTGTCAGTGTTGTCGTGTGGCATGCCGGGTGTTTTTCACAAGGTTAACTTGGCTAAAAAGAAGAGACTCCACACCCTTCCCCACCCTGTAATTCCCGCGAGACCTGGTTTATTGTCTTCTTATAAACGCCTCTCCCGCTGGTGTTCTCCACAGCAGCAGTTGTGTTAAGTGGTTTAGAGAGGTTTTTTTTTTCCTTGTCATGGTTCAGATCTGACTGTTCCACTCATTATGGCACTCTATGGTGGGTAACTTAGTCACACAGACATCTGTTAACAATTAGCAAAGCTTTAAATATCTGCTGATCTCCTGTCTTTATAATCCAAATCACAACCTGCTATGCTTTGTATTTTAATACGCGCGGTAGAGCGAACTGTATTTTTAAGAAATAATTCCACATTTTGGAAAAATATATATAAATAAAATTCACGGGGCTGTTTTGCCTTGTTGTATTGCCTTGATTCTCACAGTCCTTTATTTTTATTATTAACACAGAAAAAAAGTCCACTTAATGTGTAATGTTAGCAGCTGACCTATAGGCCAGATATTTTGCCTGACAATGCACATCACTGATGCTGAGGCCCAAGAAGTGCAAAAAGATGCTTCCTCTCCAGATGCTTCTGATAAATATTGAAAGTGGCCTGCTTCTTAAGCTCTTTGTTCACATCGATCTCATCTGTGTTATTATTTGGAATAGAGTTAAATTATCTTTTGTTAGCAAAGTGGGGCTGAGTGGAGACAGTTTTATGAGCAGTGTCTCTTAATAGTAGAGTCGACAGACTGTGAAGCATTTTCGATGTTTTAAAGGGATTATAAATGCAAATGTTTCTTTAGTGACCTGAGGCAGTGAAATCTTCACACAGGCCATTGTTCTCTGATTATTCTCTGGATTGTGCTGAGTTGTTGTGAACACACAGGTGGTGTGTGGTTGTGTGTGGGTTTAGACCAGTTTCACATTCAACCAGTCCACATTTTTGGACTGCCAGGAGGTTTTGATCTACGCAGCAGCGATTGCGACGGACCACCCTCAATTCTAAAAGAGAAAGCAACTATAAAATCCAGATGACCCACAAGTGAATCTTCTAATAGGTCAGGAATGCTACACCAATCACCGAGTTATCTACAGCGATCCAAAGTACTGATGGGAAAACATGACCTCGGGAGGGGGAAAATGACAGCTTGGATACAAACAAATTTTGGTATCTGGGACATTTTTGAGACTGTGATATACAAACCCTGACACTGTTTCTTATGGTGCAGGACTAGATAGATTTGTGGTGTAAATTTGCAGAGCAGGGAGGGGAAGGAGGAGTGGTTTTAAGAGGTAAAAATACTCCTGATACGTATTATGTACAGACTGTATGCGCTATACAGCTGTGTTGCAGAATCTCTGATTGAGAAACTGACACATGGCTGCAGGTCATAGCTGGGTAAGAACGAGAAAGAAACGGGGGGAAAAGTGAAAACACTCTTCTATAGCTTCTGAACAGCTTGCTCCTGAGCTCTCACGGGGAGCGCTCGTGGCAAGGCATGTGGACAGGCCTTGGCAGGTAGCCTGGGTCCACGTGGCACAGCTTGAGCTCCTTCTATGCTTCAGATTTAAGAAAAGAAAAAAAAAACAGATTCAGTGTGAGTGAAAACAGAGAAACACAGAGGAAAGAGAAGTTCGCTGTCCTGAACAACACCAGACATCTTTGCGTGAGTCAGCACGGCTGGCCTTCTTTTATCATCGCAGCGCGGCCCCTGTGCAGCGCGTAGCCACAGGGCAATAACAAGTCAAACACAAGGGGGAGAATATTTTCCAATCAACGGGAATCGATTTCTACAACGTTACCAGGAGTCAAACCGAGCGGTCAGTAATTAACTTTCCAACAGAATCCCAAGTCATAGTGGAAAATATATTGGAGATTTTGTATGGGACTTCTGTTGAACTGTGTTTTATTATATTGAAAAGTGTTTCTTGGATTTGGATGGGAATCAGATTCTTTCAGAGTACTGAAGTCAACCACTAACCACAGTCTGAACCCCCCCA
>VUQR01001481.1:26094-38233 GCA_015108515.1 Hemichromis elongatus | reverse complement strand
TGCATGTCTGACTCCATTCACAGATATTTACAGCCTCTTCCAGAGAAAATACAGCACACGCCTATACTGTAATTTCAACATATGAGTCATGATCAGAACATACAGTTGACATGAGGGGAGAAATAAGTTACAGACCCTACAGCTGTTTTGATATCATGCATATTTATCTATTGGGATAGCCTTATTTTTTCAGCTGACCTCAAGTGGCCAATCGAGGAACTGCAATTTTTTATTAACGCTTATCATTATTAATATTCACTGTGTGAAAAAAAACTACTTAAACATCCTAGATTGTGTTCTATCATCTGTTTTCTGTTAGCTGTTTAAAAGATACGCTTTTCTATAATTACTTACATTTATTCGCCCATTTTCTTAACCGCGTATCTAGTGTGGAGATGCCCTGTTCTATCTGTCATAGGGTGAGAGGTAAAGTACACCCTACTACCAATTCATCACAGGGACAACACAAGACAATAAGACACTCATCATTCACGTCACATTCACACCTATAGCCATGTTAGATTACCGGTTGACTTAAACATGTCTTTGGATGGAAGGAGAACATGCAAGCGTCTCTCATAAAGGCCACAGTGGATCAGGAGGTTCCAAAAACCAGAACCTTCGTGCTGAGCCTTGAATACAAAGTAAGTATTTTATAAGGTGTTAATTTAGTCAGCAGCTGTTGGTTAAGTTTGAAAATCTGTAGCAAGTCACTTGAACTGGCCAGTAATGGCTTATTTCATTGTTAAACTTTTGCAGGCAGTTTTGAAGTTTGCAGCCCGAATGGCAGCTGTGCCCTGCATGTTTGCAGTTCTATAGTAAAAAGTAGGGCAGCTGTCGTTTCCAAATTAAATAAACTGTTTCTCCCAAAGATTTGGGCTTTTTTAGCAACATGCATTTAGTGGTGTGATGATGAGGGTAAAGCTAGACTTTAATTTTTATTTTTCCTGCTCGGAATGCTGTATCTCTCACTCGGGTGCGTGACAGGAGTCCGATCCCATCGTGGTCCTCGCCTTTGTAGTCTAGGATGACTGAGTCTGAACCGAAAGGCTCTAATGACGACCGCTTAAAAGAGACTTCAGATAGAAGCTGTCATTATTTCCTTATAAGGAGACAGAGGGCACAGCAAGGTGAGGCCACACACACTTTGGAACATTTAGGAGATTTTTGCTTTTGCCTGTTCGTGAATATTAAAGTGAAGTCATATTGGTAATTTAAAAAAATCTGTGTAAATGCAATTCATAATATTAGCCGAATAGGCACGTCTGTTTTGCTTATTTACAAGGGCATTAATTCGTCTCCAAATACTGACTCAGCTTTAGCGAACACCCCTTCCTACCCTGGCTTAAACTAAGATTACATCCCACCATAAATGTGTCATAACAGATTTAGTAGCTCAGTCTTTAAGTTCATAATTTCTTCTGGGCCTCTTCACCAACCTACTATTTTGCTGTATGCGAGTCCCTATTGAGATGTCAACAATTTTATGAAATATCCATCAATTTCATCATTATTAGATCATACACACGCCCGCCTGCCATCCGGACTAACCGAGAGATTTTAACCACATGGCGCTGGACGAACACTGCAAAACAGTCCTGCGGCTGACAACGTCCACACAGACCCAACAATTTTTGTTTTAAACCTAGCTGCATGCTTTTATGGAGTTGTTTATATTTTTTAGAGGTTAAAACATGACTTTAGCGGAGGTCACGCACCAGACAGTGTCTACAGCATTGTTCACGTTTGCTCTTTTCTTTTCTCTTTTTTTAAGCACCAACTGTTTGTCAAATACTCATGCTGATGTTGTATGACAGACTTATGATTTACGAAGAATCTGACATATATTCAGTGGCTTTAAAGAGGCTCTTTCGCTCTCGGTGCCCGATACAAAGAGAAAGGCCCATGCTGTGGTCGGGAAAGACAGACCTCCCACTTATCAGCTATCTGTTGATAATCCTCCAAGCGTGACTCCTATTTCCTCCTGACCCATTTTCAGAGTTTGCTTTGGATGAGCGTCGGGTTCGTGTGTCAGTGCACGTGGATGCCACAAACGGGGGGATTTATGTTTGACCCCTGTGTGGACCGAAGCTTTTTCAGGACTTTGTAATGAGTTCCGGGTTTTACTCCCCGTCTGTAGGAGTATGGAAAGCTTTCACAGGAATCAATTGTGGTGAACTGCTATGTGCTTTTATCACCATTTAAATGCTTCCAAGTGACAGCCAGAAGCCGCAAGCACAACTCTAGGAGAGCACCCATGTGAGATTAGGTGTTTCTTTCCCCCGTGAGAACCTCTCGTGTCTGTTGTGTATCAGGGCCTTGGCTCGGAGGTTAGTTGGAAGTGCGATGGGGACCCGCAGCCAGGAGAGAAGGTCCTGCAGGATATAAAGGAGAGGAGAGGGCAGGAGAGGCGGCTCCGAGAGATCCAACGGCAGCTGGAGCTCCTGGGTCAAAGCCAAGAGATGACTGTGAGTTCAAAGCAGCTACACACTCACAAGAAAACACATGCTTATGCACACCCAAATACTTGCATACACACAATGTGTCTGTGTTGTGTGCATTATAAAGCTCCACGGCGTTCATCTGTAGACCCGTGTGTAAAAAATTATTACAAGCATACAGCTCATTCTCTGTCAGTAAGAAGATGAAATCACATGCAACATTCGTGTCTCTACAGGCCCATCATTTTTCCTTCTTTTTTCCTCATTTGACTTCTCTCTGTCTTCAGTTTACAGTTTCTTGTCTTGTTTATACCGATGAGTTAAAGTTAACCCCCTGCCTTTCTTGATGCATGGTTTTGATCAGAAGGCCAGGATGGTCATTTTCTCCACTGATAGCCTTTTTTTGTCCTCCGC
The DNA here is from genome assembly GCA_015108515.1 of Hemichromis elongatus. Lineage (NCBI taxonomy): Eukaryota > Metazoa > Chordata > Actinopteri > Cichliformes > Cichlidae > Hemichromis > Hemichromis elongatus. Next base: position 35,378 of record VUQR01001481.1, on the reverse strand, counting down.
TATGTTTAATTGCTTTCCCGCAATCTTTGCCAAGATTCGGTGTCATCGCTCCACAGTGGTCCCTGGAAACCATTGAGCACCGTCTGATCTTAGGAGACTGAAAGAGTTACAACCTAGAGGACTGTCGCTAAAGACGCAATGCAAGAATGTTCCAAGAACAAAGGTGGACGGGCCTGATTTCTGCTCTCTCTGACTCTTATGACTTTAAATTTTCTGCTAAATAAAAGAAAAACATTAGCGTTAATACATTTATTTGTTGGTGTTTAAAGGGTCGCTCCTGCTGCTGTTTATGGAATTCTTTTCGTCAGTTCTCACACTGATGAATCACAAAGTGATGTATATTCAGCATGTCTAATTTAAACATAAAAGATGGGCATTTCTCTGACAAATAGTGAGGTAATAAAACCGCCGTGCAGCAGCCACACCCTTACATCACACGGCATCACGCCATGCAACTGAGGCCTATTCCTGGCCTAATTAAGGAGAGACAAGTGGAATTTTGTTGCTAATTAAGCCAAGCTCCAATTGGGGAAAACCGTTCTTTCATCGTGATTCCAAAACATCAAACCCACTAGTCGCTTAACTACTGGTGCTGCAAGACACTCTTTGTGTTTGACCGTGTGTCACTGCATTTTATATAGTGTGACTAAATGAGTGAACCCAGCGAGTGACTTCAATGTAAACAGCAGCCTCACAGTGTATATATTTTTAGTGCCACGGGCCTTGTTTTGTGGTTAGAAAAAGATTTATTTGGACAGATTTTGTCTGGGAGGGCATACTTAACCAGTCTCACACAGCTGCAGTATACTCATAAAGTTGATTTGTATAACATACATAACTCAGAGACTTTCACAAGATTTTTGTACCGCCAAACTGGGTGACAGCCGTCGCCAGAGGGATAACGGTATCCATATATCCCTACATCCCATTCTTGTGAAGACATAATGTCTTGAATGCCTTCCGGACAAATCTTCACTTGGACACTGTGATGATTTCATTAGATTTGTGTGTAAAGTGCAACTTCACTGATTGGAGGAGTCATAGAACCAAAGGCTGTAGTTCCAGTTACACCTACTGTCTGCTAGCTATGCAGACTTTCTGTGCAGTTTTCTATTGGATCAAAAAATGTGATAAGAAGAAATCTATCCATCCATTTTCTTCAAGGTTGTGGGTTGACTAGAGTCTACACTGTGTGCACAATTATTAGGCAAGTTGTGTTTTTAAAGATTAATTTCATTATGGATCAAGGACAGCGCTCTCAGTCAATCCAAAATATGGATAATGTTCACAGAGGTGGACTGATTCCCTACACTGTAAATCTCCTGTTTCAGCAGGGCCCACGGGTTCTAAATAGGGTTTAGGTCAGGGGAGGAAGGGGGCCATGTCATTAAGGCCTTTATTGGCCATGCAGTGGAGTACTTCAGTGCATGCGATGGAGCATTGTCCTGTATAAAAATCATGGTCTTCGTAAAAGATGCAGACTTTTTCCTGCACCATTGCTTGAAGAAAGTGTCTTCTAAAAGCTGACCGTAGATTTTGGAGTTGATTTTCAGGCCATCTTCAACCCGAAAAGGTCCAGCCAGCTCATCTTTAATAATACCAGCCCATACCAGTCCCCCACCTCCACCTTGCTGGCGTCTGAGTCGAAGCGGAGCTCTGTGTCCAATACTGATCCAGCCACGGGCCCATCCATCTGGTCCATTAGGAGTCACTCTCATTTCATCAGTCCTCATCAGTCCATAAAACCTTTGAAAAATCTGTCTTCAGATATTTCTTGGCCCAGTCTTGATGTTTCAACTTGTGTGTTTTGTTCAGTGGTGGTTGGGTTTCAGCCCTCCTTACCTCGGTCATGTCTCTAAGAACCGGACACCTTGTACTTCTGGACACTCTGGGTAGGTTGCAGTTCAGGAATATGGCAGCACCGGAGGATAATGTTTGATTCTTCTCAAATCTTTGGCAGTTAACGTGCGTCTTTTTTTCTTAATACATTTCTTGCGACCCTGTTGGCTATTTGCAACAAAACGTTTGATGATTCTGTGGTCACGCCCCGATATCTTCCCAATTTCAAGAGTGCTGCATCCTTCTGAAAGACTTTTTACCATTTTTGACTTTTCAGAGTCCATTAAATCCCTTTTTTGCCCATTTTGCCTGAGGGAGAGAGGCTGCCTAATAATTATGCACACCTTTATATAGAGCAGGGGTCTCCAAACCCAGGCCTCGAGGGCAGGTTTTATATGCGTCCTTTATACAACACAGCTGATTCAAATGGCTAAATGACCTCCTCAGCATGTCATGAAGTTCTCGAGAGGCCTGGTAATGAACTAATCATGTGATTCAGGTGTGCTGACTTAAGATGAGATTTAACACCTGCAGGATACCGGCCCTCGAGGCCTGGAGTTGGAGACCCCTGATATAGAGTGTTGATCTCCTTAGGCCACACCCTCACTCGTTAAGCAAATACAGATCACCTGATATACTTAAATCCAATAAGCACTCAAGTTTGTACAGCTTGAATTTGGACAATAAACATAAAAATTATGACATGGCCAAAGTACCCACTTGCCTAATAATTGTGCACACAGTCTAAACCAGCACCCGTACATCCTGGACAGGTCGCCAATTTCTTGCAGGGCCAGCACATAAACAGACAACCATTCACATTCACATTAACACTAAAAGCAAAGGAACCACCAGTTAACCTAACCCCACTAACCTCATTTCTTTGGACTGTGGGAGGAAGTCAGAGTACCCGGGGAGAACCCACACAGACACGGGGAGAGCATGCAGTCCAAACAGAAAGGCTTTGACCTTCTTTCTGTGGGGCAACCACCACGCTTTCCACCTGGTTGGTGAAAAATATTATTTTATGCCTGTCAAACTGTGTTATCTTTGGCATTTTTTATAGACTCAACTAAGGAAAGGAGAACAAATTATATGCTTTTGCAGCAGGTTGCCAGTAACAAAGTGCCTAAAGATACAAATGGTATGTGTTGCTCTGATATGTGTAAACACAACAATGGTTCATCCCTTGAGTCGAGTGCCTTTTTTATGCTTGAATGATTTATATGTCTGTTAAGTGGCTCAAAAAATGTTTATGTAAAAAAAACATGTAAAAAGCTACAAGGACTGGACAGAAAACGAGTAAACAAGCAGAAAAAGCAAAAAAACCAAAACATATTCAAATAAAAACTTTGAAAGATCTTCAGAGATCTTGGTGAACTGTTGCTAAAGAGGACTTTTAAAAAGAATCACTGACTCCTTGGAAGTAGAAATGAAGGGTGGCTCAAAGCTTGTGCACATTATTGTATGTATAAAAACTTCGACACTTAACCTTTCAAAAACTCAGTAGTGCTGACTACAAATTTGATCAATAAATGTGTGATTAAAGTTAGGAAAGTGAAATATTAGTGAAATATTAGGGTTTTCGTAGCTATTTATTTAAACAAAAGCAGGCTTGAAATACAGTAAAACAAACATATCTTAAAATAGCAGATGAGATGAGGTTAACAAGCCTATTTTTCCCAGTGAATTGTGTGATGCTCGACAGTTGATCTGGTGCTCGTTTTCCTGCAGCCTGTTTTGGCTGCCTTCCTAAATCTACAGCAAAAGGAAGGACAATCTCAGCATTTACTGTAAAACAGGATAGTTCCAGCCCGACGGTCGTTTTAATCAGGCCAACACTATCAGTCATACTTCCTCGCTTACAGCAGTTTGTTATTACCTCACTAAGTACAGAGTTAGTACTATTCATCGGAACAGCAGTCTGGGTTAAAAAGAAATTGAGAATCAACTTATCTGGATCTGAATCTTAAAATCGATTAGATTTCTCCGACTTTCCTCACTTCACCACATCCACAGCTGAAGGCCGTTAGCTACCATCATATCTCAGTCGTCTGCTCTGCTTTGTCACCTTATGATACCCGGAAAGGGCCCAATTTGAGAAAAGGCTCGTCTCCACTGGTCTCAGATTTTTCAGCGTCACTGTGATCTCTCCCGTCTCCTCTACATACTGTATAAATCAACTTCATATATTCAAATTCAAATATAGGAGGCAACACTGGTTTGGGATCTATTTGCGGAAACAGCTTCTAAGCTTCAAGCCTTGGGACAGACCGTGGCAGATGCTGTTTGAAATATGGATGCAATATAGGTATAATGACACGGGGCGCGTCTGAGCCTGCCTAGCCTCCTAAATGTTAAAGCTATGATCGGTGATTTAGTCATTTTGAACTTTTACAACATGTGTCATTTGGGAGGATACGTTATATATTAGCAAGCGCAGACTTTTATCAGCAGCTCTCGTGTGCTCAGAGATGTTTGTCCCACGTTAAACGCAGGAACGCGGTCTAGCTAGCGTTAGCCGTCTCAGTCCAGTTGTGGTGATGCAAAGGCTGTCAACGCTCCCAACCACTGCACTTAAACCTGTGATTCAAACTATGGAAGTATACAGTAAAGAAAAGCCCAGGTCTACACTATGTCATTGTATACAAAGTGATGAAGGAGACTTGTTGTTAAGTATGCAGTCCAAAGCCCTCAGCTTCAGATTTGAACCCTTTGCTGCTGCAACCTCTTCTGCTTCTGTTCAGGGTGTGCAAGAGAGACTATGATGGATAAAACAATGGACACATGGCTCTTAAAGTTAAATCAAAAGACTATTTTATGCTGATGAAGCTGTTTGTGTTGAGGCAGAGGCTCTTTGGGTATTTTTAATAAAAAGAGTTAATTTTTTTACCATTTAAAAAAATGTTAAAATGTATATTATCTGCTATTTGACATGACGTATTTATAATGATCTCCCAGGTGCTTTACTACTGTATAGCATAATGGGAATGCAATGAATAGAGGTTCTTCTTTCTCCCGGAGGAGTAGCCTCTGGGTCTGTGGACTATAGAGCTCAGGTATGTGACTGAAGTCAGTGACCCTGAAAGCTGAGCGGCCCACACTTGTGCTAAAACCTGGCCTTGCATCCTGTGTGTACAGAAGTGCAGCATGAGCTGTAAAGAGGTGGTAGTCCTCTGCAGAATGTAGCTGGAGGGCTCCACATCTATGTCTTTGCCAGATTTATCTCCTGGTGGAAAGTTGATCATGCTCTGAGAGTGCTGGAGCGTTCCGATCTTTCACCAAAGGTCAAGAAGTTCACTCGTCTCGCCATTGTTTGCCGGTGGAAAAACTGGACTCACTTTAATAAAGCCTATTTTAAGACCCCAGTGATAATAAAATAGAAGCTGTCAAAGGCCTGTAACTTGACAAATTCAAGATTTTCCACCTCCACCTTGGATTTCACATTTATGTCAGAGAATCATCATTGGGGTTGAAAAGGTTCAAGGTTTGCAGCACACACAGCTCTTCTTTTCACTATAGATTGGTTGTTAACAATACAACGCTACATATTTACACCTTGCAGTGTGTGAGATGCTTGTATGTACGCGACCCAAAGCCACCCAGAAACATTGGTTTTATCTATTTCTGCTCACGCATTCACTTCCCTTCAGAATCGCTCTGATAAATGAATTCTGTGTTTATGAGCTGTCATGTAAGCCCAGCATTGTTGTTCCTGTCTCACTGATAACCCAGTGGAACAAGGGGATGCTCCCTGGAAGCACCTTAATCAATTTTATCAAACATTTTCTTTGGAAAGCTTTCCTGTAATCGCAGCAGTTTTCTGTGCTGTTTACCAAAATTCATGCGGTCCCTGCTGCTAGGAAACCGAAGCCTTCTACAGAGAAGAAATGAAGGAGCTTAAATGGTTGTGTAGCAGCAGGAAAGCACATATCGGTCACCCACAGACACCCTTGGCCTCACCAAGTACTGAGGTCATCGGAGGTCAACCACTTTTAAAGAGTTGTAGCGTTTTGTCAAAGCAGTAAAGAGAACATTCTTTCTTCCGTCTTTCCTTTACTCTCCCCTCTGTCGGAAAGTCTAACCTGTTCCCATCTCCAAGACGGCTGGTATCAGTTAGAGGCATTTCAGACCATTAAGACTCCAGCCAGTGGGGCACTTTTTATTGCCTCGTTCATGTACACTGAAAATAATGACATGCCTGTAATTGACCTGTAATTTTTTTCTTGTGCCTTTTGTCTCAAGTTGCAGGAATGAAGCACTTATGTTCAGGAAAATTTACATCTCCTTTCCTTGAGAAACTTTTTTTTCTGTGACCGAGGTGTCAGCTGTTACATCAGAATATAAATAAAGAGTAGCTAAGCGTATCCAGAATGGACAGAGATTTATTTGTGCGCTATATTTATTTGCATATGTATTTTTTTTTTTAAACTTACAGGCTATTTTCTGGTTCGATTTTTGCCATGTAAAGGCGGAAGTCAAGTCCAACAGCTACATGAACGTCGAAGGGTCAACATAATGAACCGCTCCAGGGGGGCACCGTGGGGCACCGTGGGGCACCGTGGGGCACCGTGGGGCGTTTGTGTCTGTGGTGCCGGTCTTATGGTAAATGATGACATGTCTGGATAATTGTAAGGGTCAAAGATGAGTAACACCACCCAACCTGCCATGACCTAAAAGGCATGATTACATTCTGGAGGACTTTGAACATGGACAGGATTGTGCGCTGATGTCTTGTCAGCCCACTGACAAGGAGGTGGAGCGTTTCAGTGGGTGGTCAGGTCAGCATATGTCTGGTGAATAGCCCTAGCTAAAGGGGGTAGATGAGACACAAGAATTACTCTGTGCAGTTTGAGGAAGAGGTGAAAAGAATTGCATTGCGTAATATCGTCTTAGGTCACTGTTGTTGCTTTTGGTTTCTAAAATGTATTGCTTTGGATGACAATCAGGCATCATGACCACCTGTATAACGTTGCGATTGTCCGCCTTTTGCTGCCAAAACAGCCCCGACCTGTCGAGGCATGGACTCCACTAGACCCCCGAAGGTGTGCCGTGGTATCTGGCACCAAGATGTTAGCAACAGATACTTGAAGTCCTGTAAGTTGCAAGGCGGGGTCTCTGCTGATTGCACTTCTTTTTCCAGCCCTTCACACGGATGCTCGATTGGATTAAGATTTGGGGAATTTGAAAGCCAAGTCAAAACCTCAGACTCATTGATGTGCCCCTCAAACATTTCCTGATGTGTTGTGTTGTGGCTGGGTGCACGATCCTGCTGAAAGATAGGTAGTACGTGTTAAAGTAGCATCTAGTTGGACTTTACCCAAAGCATTGGCGGTTTTATCTGTGGGAAGGTGTCTGCAGGTCTCTGCAACCCTGCAATGCACCTTTTTCTGATATTTTTCTATCAGCCAGCATTATATTTTTTGGCAATGTGAGCCAGAGAACCTTTGCCTTCATCAGCGAGCCTTGGTTGCCCATGACCCTACTGTTACTTCTACTACTGTTCCTCCCTCGGAACACTTTTGATAGATACTAACCACTGCAGACCAGGAACAACCTACACGAGCTGCAGTTTTGGAGATGCTCGGACCAAGCTGTCTAACCATCACTATTTGGTCCATGTCAAAGTCAATCAAATCCTCACATTTGGTCATTTTTCCTGCTTCTAGCACGCTAACTTTGAGGACAAAATGTTCACTTACTCCCTAAATTGTCAGCGTTTTATTGTTTTGCTGTTCAGAAGTAGGAGAGGGAAAGATCAGTTAATACTAACTAAAGACTCTGATTGAGATTAGGGACAACATATCTGGATCGCATCGTTACTTTAAGGCCAGGGACATTCAGTTCACTTAGGGCTGACAGCTAAAAACGAGTGCAGAGAGAATGATGACAGCGATTACTGTTCAACTCAGAGATTTAACGTTTGTCTCTTCTCGACACTTTCTTGGCACGGTGCTCGTGTCACGGAAGGTAACGAGTCGATATTGTTGGAACAAATTGATTGTTGAGTTGCAGCTGTTTAAATAAAATAAAGCGTTCTCACACCGTGAGCTTGCACTTGTCTATGAGGACACGTGCGTAGGTTAATTAGTTACGGTCGCCAGGAATTCAGAGTTTGCTTGTAGCCAAATGACACGTCATTCCCAGGAATAGATATTGACATTTATTTCATTTTGAAGACCTTTTCCTCATAACCCAGTTTTCTTTCATCCTTGAACTCACTCGCCGTCCCAGGCTGTCTGTGAGGAGTCTGGCTTATCTGTAGAAAAACAAAACTAGCATCCAACTGGAAGTGTTTTTCCCACACACCTTCCAACAAAGCAAAGCGGTGCAGTACATTATTATGAAGTGCCACTGTTATGTGAGGTCATGTATTAATACAGCACTTTGTCTAGACTTGTCAGAAACTAAGTTTTAGACCCATTAAAATTTGCTTGGAAGAAATGTAGGAATGATGTCAGCAGTTAGTCACTTTTTATAATATCAGGCACACGTGATCTGAAAACAGTTACACATCTACACATCCACATTGAATCTGCAGATACACGCATATTGTTGTTTCTGTTTAAGTGATTTTGAAGCTCTAAATTCATATAAAAATCACTAAAGTCTCACATGTGTTGGTGTCTTTTTGCAGAATGAGTCTCTGGACCTGGCTGAGGAGCAGTTACTTTGTCTGATGGATGGATGTGAGCTGGCAGAAAGTTGGAGCCAGGACCTTGAAATGAACTAGTCAACATTAGGACCTGAAAAATGACTTGACTGCTACCATCATTTCTGGGACTTATTAATGATTTCATGTGGTTAGACTTTGGCATTAGAGCTCTGATGATAGAGCAGTCTCTTCATTTATGTACTTACCAAATTAAAGCCACCTGGGGGAGGTCGTGTGCCCCTGTTTGTGACGTTAAGACATCCCTGGCCTGTGAGGACGTGGACGCTGGGCTTCTGGGGGGTGTCTCGAAATGACACTGGCAAAGTCCTACGGGTTGTGTGATCGGGCTTTAAGGTTTGGGCTTGTTACAGCAAAACACATGGATGCTTGATGGGATTAAGATGCAGGGAGTTTGAAGAGCAGGTCAGTGCCTCGGGCTCTCGGTCATGTCCCTTGATGTGTTCTTGAAAACCCCGCAGTGTGGCAGGGTGCACTGTCCTGCTGGGGGGAGGCGGTGCCGACCATGAGTGCAAGTTTCCATAAAAGGCGGAATACCTTTCATGGAAAATCCAGAGATTTTAAATATTGGCTTTTAATAAGGTCACCAATGATATACACCTCTCCTGTCCGTTGATCAGTGTACAGCAGCATAAACTGACCAATATTTTATTTATAATGTGGTAAAACTGGAAAAATTATAGTTGTTAAATTTGGTTAATTTAGGATGGGAACGGTTTTGTTTGTTTATTGTTTTCTTTTTTATCCTAATTGGTCTGCATGTTTCTATATA
>VUQR01001481.1:0-11131 GCA_015108515.1 Hemichromis elongatus | reverse complement strand
GGGGGCAAGAACAAAAAACCCCCCCCCCCCACCCCCTCACTTCCCTTTAAATAAAATAAAAAAAGGTTAGTAAGACGGAAATGTGCCAACTACAACTACTCAGAAAATGTAGTTCCTGATAAAAAGATGCGGTTAAGCTTCAAATCATCCCGAAATCCTACCTCGTCAGGTGTTTTTTGCTTTAACAAAGAATCTTATCTAACAGAGTGGCTGAAGGCTCTTCCAAGGGAATCTGGGAATCAATAGTATCATTTATGAAAAGAACATAATGCATGATGCCAAACTAAACTATTTTTTTTAATTCTTTCAGCTGTTTTGTCTTTGGAACAAGACAGGAGATGAAAATGACTTGGACGCGCCGGCCGTTGTAAATCATTGATCATAATCCATGCTTGGCCTCGGAGGGATGAAAGAAGGAAATATGGATATTACCGGTGGCTTTCGAGCTTGGCAAAAATTCTAGTCTGTGAAACAGAAATTTATAAGAACCTGTTCTGTCTGTTGTCTAGAAAATAAGCATTTCTGCATGAATTGTAACACACCACAGATCAATAATATGCTTAACACCAACACTGCAAGGAGCCATTGGCAGATTTAGACATCCTTTTTTTCTGGCATTTAGCTAGATCATCTTTGGATGTATGTGTGGAAGAAAATAATTAATTGGTTTCAGTGACTCTGCATGATTCCGGTAAGTGATGTCAGAGTCTGATTATGTTGGACAGGCGCTCTGACATCTACTCTTAATGTTTACAGATGGACATCGAATCAGTCATGCTGCTCTTTGCACGCGAGTTGTCCAAGCGGCCCCTTCACATTCAGTGAGTGATGGTGGTGAATGTTTGCTGCTGTGCCATGACTGTTCTGCTGCGGTGCTGAATGCAAACCTGTGACTGATGAGCTGACAGATCATCAGCCCCTTAGCTGCAAGAACTGTACCCAGGAATGTTAAAGATGTTTTGGAAGAAGAACAAGAGAGTGTTTGGTTTGTGAAAGACCCCGAGGCCCGTCAGGCTGGAGTTCCTGATGGCCACACAAACGGATAATGACTTTTTGGAAAGTGCATCGAAATGGTTTGACCACAAGTTATACTTCTTAACAAAGCAAAACAAAGAGAGTGCTCTCTGCATGACTTTATCCAGCTAATTTTAGACCTTTTAAAAAAAACGTGTCTATATCTATAAGAATGGTTGTATATAAGAGTAGAATAATACAGCAACTGCATTCCAGAAGATCATGTATAAAGATTTTGGGAAAGTCATGGATGTGTTCTAGAAAACGAATTACAACACATCCCACAGTATCATACACACCACTTTGGTCACCGTTGCCTCACTCCTTCCTGATACCTTGCACCCCAGACAGCCCTGTTACACCAGTTTAGTGTAGTTACACCAGCCTCACCTCCACTAATTCAAAACTCTGAACAGACCATCATTGTATTGTTGGTTCTTTTAGGAGTATTTTAGTGGAATCAGAAACAGTGACAAAAAATATGACCTGCTGTGATGTTCCAGGAAGTTTATGCTATAGTTTGGTCTGTGAACTCCGTCATTTTTGAAGTCTCAAGCTGAGCGCTACATTAGCTCTTTGAAATCAGACGTCACAAGTGCGCTTGACTCGTCAATCGCAGAACATAAACCTGTTGCATTTAGTATGACTGCTGATTATGACTCCCAAAGAAATTGTCCTCTGAGGTCAAGGGTCATTTTTCTATAGACTTCTTTGTGCAACCACAGAAGTCATTCCTGCTGGACATTAGAGATTATGCTTTCATTTTTTGGGGGGGGGGGTCTATGTTCGTCTTTTGCACAAAGTCTGCGGATTTGACACAGCTGATGTATCCTTGTTAAATTAAATTCTACAATACAACCTTTCTGTTAAGCTCAGATCCCAAATTCAAAATCTGATAAAAAGGGCCGAAAAGATAATTAAAATTCTCCCTTCGTCTAAAGTTTTTTTCTTGTGCCAGTCACTTGTCTTGTAAGTTTGTTTTTGGATGTGTGTTTTCCAATTTGACATATTTTCAACCATTTGTTCGAAGCAAAGGCTAATTTAACCTAATCTAATATCGCTAATGATCGAGCACTAACCCTACTGAAATATAAACTCTACCTGAAAATATGACAAACGTGGAACTTTAAATTAGTTTTCAGTTTATGTGAACATACGTTTAAAACTGAATGAGAAAAGAACAGAGTTACAGCCTTGACATCGAGCACCACTGGAGCCTGTTTCCCCAACTGTATCTCTGAGCCAAATGATATGGGGTGTTTTTAAGAAAAATATCCCCTTGATTGTTTTGTGCATTGGGTTGTATAGAACAAACTAAGAGTTAACAGTGCTGTTTTATCCTCCCACATGCACAAACTTCCAGTTCAGCTTGCTTTTCTTGGCTCGCTCCACAGATTTTAGGAGAGGAAGAGTGTTTCAGCATGTCGACCCTGAAGGATATTAAACTTTTAATGTAACAACCTTCAGCAGAGGCAGGCAGGTGAGGCAGAAACACCTTCATGCTGACATGTACCTCCTCGGATATTGAACAGCCTTTGATGGCTCAGTGGTCCATAGCCAGTATGTCTTTCCTATGACATCATGGGCCTCTGATAAAGTACAAGGCCTAAATCTGTCAAAATAACCTAATGGAGTTGGATGGAAACCCGTGGAGAACTGCTAAGGTGTACGCTTCCACTGAGAACTGAGCTTTCACAATGTAAAGTGAATGACCCTTGGCCTAGTTATTCCTTATATTTGAATAAAGATGTTAGCCAAGTATATAACATTTTAAAAAGACTAATTAAGGCATGCTGTACATATAAAGTAAATTATCACCCACCACATATTTTCACCAAGATACTCGCTGAACTTTACTCTGCACTTGGATGTGCAGCCAGATTGATGGTGGTTGGTCTTTTGTCTTTGAATGTTCTTAGTCTTAAAAAGGGTTTTTAAATGCAGTTCATTCCTTTCAACATTCATCATGGGATGTTGTGTCTGCTTATATCTGCCTTGGTGTTACTGTCCCAGAATGCGATGACCCTGACAATTAAACGTACCATGAGCGGATGGGTTAACTGATAAACACTCGACTTTACTTTGACAATGAAGAGGTTCCCGTCTGTCCACTTGATAAACTGTAGCATTATTGAACCACCCAGATTAAAAATGCTTTGGAGTATAGTTGCTTGTCCTTTTGTATACTTCCACTGTGTCAGTACACGGAAGTTTAAGAATTTTGCACTTTTTAAATTTTTTTCCAGCACCTTATTCAAAAATTGTGGGCTTTAAAACTAAAATAACATGAAGAAAGACACTAACAAAATACTTTTTTTTGTTAAAGTAATGTATTACTGGGGAAAAAAAGACCAATTCTGATCTAAAAGGGTTAAAATATCACTTCCAAATTCAGTGAACTTGCAGAAAGTTCAAGAAAACAAAGTCACACATGCATGCATCTGTTGATCACGTGTATGTTTGTAGAATTGCTTTACACAGACCTGTTGCAGACCCACATGGAGACTTAATCACGTGTGTGCTTTGCAATAAGAGGCTGTGGAAACCAAGTTGTATGCATGCTTGGAAAGCATAGGTCATGTGCAGGATAAACATTCTTTATTATATAGGTGAGCCTATCAGACAGGATTGAGCCAAGAGGGAGAAGCTAGCATCAATCTCCATCCCTTTACCCACCACTGCACAGGGACATTCACATTCCTTTAGCAAGTAGTACAGTATGGTGTACTTGACACTGTGTGTGTAATGCTGCTCCTCCCAAATTTCCAGGGTGCATCGTCCATGTATGCTAGCATGTTGCTAGCATGCTATGCTAGCCAGTACACTTTAAAAGTTTTAGTTTTTTATTTAAATGATGTAAAAGCCTGGGGTATTAGACAAATGATATCCTATTCCTTACATTCTTACACATGTTTTTGCTGAGAAGAACCAGGTGCGGTTTTAACATTTTCAAAACGCTTCAATGCACAGATTCGCCTTAAGCTATAGATCATCAGTTCATGCTCCATTTGTCAAGGAATCTCTGGCTCAGACTGCACGTGATAAGTTTATCTCTCATGTGACTTGCCATCTATATGCAAATCTTTGACACCTCGCGTATGCCTTTTTTTTTAAGATACATTAGAAAAGTATTACCCTTCTATATTTGCATGTTGTCAAGAGATTTACATGTGAAGACTGATGGCACGCACTCTGACAATTCTGCCGAGTTTACTTTGAGAGTTTACTTTTTCTCTATTTGGCGCCACTTTCAGGGTCTGTAAATGTACCACGGAGTATTTACTGCCGATGCAAAACAGTTGGCTAAGTAAGGTAAGTGTCCACCGTGTTCTGGGGCGTATGCCATCTGAGGACATTCCACCGCTCTTCTCCTGGAGACGGATGAACGGTTTCTGTCAGGTCCACAGTGAAGAAAATAATTAATAACAGCAGCTTCTGTTTATTATGTTCTTTGTGCCTGACAGAGACAAGGGCCCTTTTAAATTTACGACCGCTTGTGATGATTCTTCCAGTCGGCAGAAACATTGCTCCTGCCAAACAGGCAAAATACTACTGAGACACCTCTACACGCAAAAAAAACCCCAAAATCATTTGCAAAAACATTTGCATACAATATAGAATACAAATATTCTTTTCTATCCAGTGTCCATGCTATCTTATTTTCCTTGATTTAGTTACCATACTTAGCATCTCATTCCATTTACTTTCCAGTCTTTCCATCATTCACCAATGTGGACATTTTGTCAGTTGTTCCTGTATTTTAGATAAACTTGGCAAACTCGGCAGTGTCTCTGACTTCACTGAAGCCACTGTTGGTGTCTGGGAATGCTGCCGAAGAATGTACCCAAATACAGCTATCGTCTTGTTTTTGTTTTTTTTTTGTTTTTTTAACACTAACTAAATCTGTTACCACTAGGCCTGGGAGTGCCTCTTTACAGCTTGGAGAGCACCTAAAGGAAGAATAGTGGACTACTGTTTGGAGTCCCTGCATCTTGAAAAGCCATTAATGCATTTCCTCACTGGTGTTCTTCCTTCAGCCACTTTTGCAAAGGGGTTACTGAGAACTTGAAGTTCCCACCTGTAGGTATTAAGTATACGCAATGGTGACTTGCAACATAGGTTCTGGTATTGTAAGCCTAATGTGCTTTAACTTGTTTTACTGAACAACAGCGATGAGAAAGGAATCCTTTGCATGCAATTTACTTCAAATGCACAGTGGATTATTGAGCCAATCAGATTAAATAAATGAGTGAAACAGGGGCCCTCAAAACACCTCTATTACAAGTGACCATATAGCATATTTATGAAGTTAATAATAGATGATTTATTGTAATGCCAGGGTTAAAAGGTCACATACAATAACTTGCCTAAACTTGAGTTGTATTCAGCAGCAGCAGCCTGGGGTCTGAGCTTACCCTTGTGCTGCCCTGGTTGCTCTGGAGGGCGCTAAAACAGACCGTGACTGATCCTCACGGTTCAACATCAGTGAACCGCCACAACAGCGTCTGAAATATGGCGGTGCGATAAATACAGAGCTGAACATGACTGCTGGGTAATCAGACCTGTTAAGATGAAAAATAACACACAGGATGATGAGCCGCTTCATGTTTTCCGCCCACGGCTTCACTTTTCAGACATGTGGAGAATATAATGCATGTATTTTCTTTCTTTGAAGTCATTTCTATCACTGGCTCACGCTAGCAAAAAAATTATTTAGCATTTTTATTATTGAACATTTTTGTGTATATAAGTAGGTGTTAATGGGGATTTTACACCACTAACAGGAATAGCAGGTGCTACCTTTGACCAGGACTTTGTGTTACATATCCCAGTTAAACTTCATGGTACATTGTTATTATCTGACTAACACTGACCCAATGTCCTTAAAAGTGCATTATTATTGTGCTTTATCGAGCCAAACCGATGACTTGTGTACTGGCTACATTCTGGGTAAGACACATTTTGTGAAAAAAGATTAATTCCAAAATCCAACAAAGTTTTAGCAGGTCTCAGAGGGAGCGTGCATCACTTCCAGTCACTAGTAATGTGGGACACGCCAGAACACGCAGATGTTCACTAGAAGACCCGGGGCTTAAATTTATGCGTCTCATGTACATCACATCAGGCCGACTGGAACGCTTTCAGCACAGATTTATTGTTGCCAAAGCTTCCTCCCATAATCACAACTACATTTATTTATTAAGAGAATTGGCCGATTAAAAAAACACAACAACAACATCAAGAGTTATTTTATGTGTGTGCAGGTTTAGAGGTGAGTAATTCTTGCTCAATGTGTTTGCCACATGTGCGGTTTATTTCACCAAATATCGGTCAATAAATATTTGGGGTTTTTTTAGAATAGATTTTATGTGCATGGTGAAGGTTTTTCTTTATTTTTTTCAAACATCTATAAAAAAGAAGAAATTATTAAAACATGCTAGGCGCCGAACAAAGATTCCACACGTTTTTAGGGCTTCCCCCCTCTTCAGCTCACCAAAAATGGTGATTTCTGAGAAAAGGGTGTAAAATATCGGGACATCACCCTTTGAGAGTAACGGGAACCCCATCCCGCCCCCTTCCTCTTGTACATTTTCTTTCCGTGCCCCACATCGGTGGTTCCCTCCACTGGTGGAATTGTAACTCTTGCTGTCGTGTCTGAGTATTTACCGTAAAAGCTGAACCACGCTCAAGTTATGTCTCTGGGGACCAAATGGAGAGTCTGCATTTTTTGGCCGGCGCTTCTGAAGAGAGGTGAGGGTGGATGTCAGATTGGAGAAAACAGTTTCCTCTGTTGAAAAAAAAAAGGGATATTCACTGGGTTAGGAGGAATGCAGTGTTGTTTCAGCTGCAAATAATTACTTTACATACCATACCGCGAGTAAAACACAGATTATTGAATGTTAGCGCTTCTTTACGGTGTGCAACCAACTATTTCATGTGTGAAATGGAAACATGCACATGTTCCTCATGACACTATCAGCAACAATCTCGCGTTGCAGTTCTGCAGGTCTTATAGGCTATCAGATAATGTCTGATCAGCTGCCAGAAACAAATGTCAGGGGCCTTATTTCGCCTTGTGATTTGTTCTGCACACGAGGAACACTTGCAACCATGTCACCACACAGCTGCAGGCAACATTTTCCACTTCGGGAGCGTTGGCAAGGTGGACAGTATAAACGGGAATCCGTTTGAAAGCCGGCACACAGATCTAAAGAGTTGCATTTACTCTATTAGATCTTGAAGCAAGATGACAGTGGACATAGATGTGTAACAGATTAGGAATCAGTGTAATCCTCTTTGGAGGTAACAGATAAAGCTACTAAACAAAAACGTATGTTCAGATGCATTCCTGCATCTGCTCCATTGCTTCCAGCTGGTTCTACAGAGAGATTTCGTACATTTCTTTGGGTTTCTTCAGCTGCAGTATACACCAGCTAAGGTATAAGGGTTTCATTTGCTAGATAAACATTCATGACTAATGTGTTTTTTGGTCTCAGGCAAGTTTTTCTCTGTTGAACAGGTTGTTAGTGCAGCGTCACTGTCCAAATCCAATTCTGAGAGTCTAATTCGGGATTTCTTTTGCAAATGATTCCAGACATATGAGAGGAAGAAAAACTTCCATCTAGAGCTTTAAGACATGCCGAGGGATGAGTAATGTTCCAAAGCAACAGAAAGGTCAAAGTCTCTTTCATCAAAGTTGAAATGCTCATGAAGACGAGCTTGGCAGTTCAATTACAGAGAGTTCACCGAGGAGCACCCCTGCACTGAAGTCCTTTTGTTTTCCCTGACAACTTTACTCAGACACCGCTGATTGGATGACAAGTGTGCCAGGAAATATCCCCCCCCCCAATCCACCTCCTGCCATTTATTCAAGATGTTTCCTCTGACATTTCGGTTTAATTTTGATATTTACATTAAGATCTTTCCAAAGTGCACGCCACCACCAAAATTGCAACTTCGGGATAAGAGATATGCAGTACCAAGCTCCGTGTGGCACAAGTCGATTAAGCTGACAATCCAATTGTGCGATGTGTGTTCGGAGAAGGCGGGGCCTATGAGTGTTGGCCCTTTTAGGATATTTTGTCATCTGCTGAAAAGAGATGCAGCACAAGCCAACAAAGGCCGCTGATGGATGAGACTTTGAATATGATACGACATATAGCAGAGCAGTTTCTCCAAAGGAGCCAGACGCAAGCTTGCCGGTATTCATGTCTAGCCCCCCCCCCCCAATCTCTTCCCTACAGCTTGCATTTCGTGTGACACTCCATTGGAGGTCTTGCACAGTTGTGCATGTGTCTTTGGTAATGTGCTGTGTCAGGAAAAGTGGAGAAACAGAAGCTAAGAGTTTTGCTTCCTTCAGGTTGCACGTGCCAAATACTTGTGACTGACACTTTCCGGTGGTGCTCCCAT
Source organism: Hemichromis elongatus (assembly GCA_015108515.1). Taxonomy (NCBI): domain Eukaryota; kingdom Metazoa; phylum Chordata; class Actinopteri; order Cichliformes; family Cichlidae; genus Hemichromis; species Hemichromis elongatus. The sequence continues at coordinate 2,707 of VUQR01001481.1, read as the reverse complement.
TGGGAGACATAATACAGTGGTGCGCTGCCTGCTGGGCCAAACCAATGTGCAGCAGCATCTACTGGAGGCTCCTGCAGTGATATATGTTTTCCAGACTTCACCAGGAGGCAGAAACAGAGCCAAGAAAAGCTGCTAGCATGCTTAAGATTCACTGTATGAAAAAAAGCTGTTTGTGTTCCATGATTCCATGATCTGTAGTATCCAGGTGTAAAAAGCATGAACAATCTCGTCTTTTAAAAAGTCTAATTATGTTTTAAAAGTTTAAATCCCTCAGTGAGTGTCATACACACTACTGACACAAAACTGGACTTAGATTCTGTCCTGATGAAAATGGTGTAAACATAATAAGTGGAAACAGCCAAGATGATGCTGTGCAACTGCCGAAAATAATTGCAAGTTAATTAATTAGTCAGTCTAGTCAAAAGGGCTCTGGGGCCTGAATCACAACATCTCTGGCTAAGTTAATGCAGATATCAAGGGGTAGACATATTATGACAAATGAGCCCCTTAAGAAGAATAATTCTAATAATGACAAAAGGAGTTTTCCATAAGTCACTCATGATATTCCTACTCGGAATATTTTACTTCATTTTGCTATCTTGGATAATGTTTCCCAGAAAGCAAAATAAACAGACGATTCGAGTGCAGTGAAACACATTGAGCTACGACTTTATTCGGTACACCTTTGGTTGGATACTCGAGCTTTCAGATCTGGCTTAATTCGTCTTTACATAGAGTCAACAAAGTTCTGGAAATGTTCCTCAAATTTTCGGTCATGTTGACATGAAAGCATCACATAGTTGCACATACACGTCACATATTTGTCAGTTGCACATGTTGTAAGGTAAAGACCCTGCAATATACAACTGTGCAAGCAGTTAGCAACAGTGGGAAGGAAAAACTCACTTTTAACAGGAAGAACCCTCTACCAGAACCCCAGAGGAAGAAAGCTTGTTGCAGAATATTTAAGGGGAGGCTCTGGGTCAATTAATCCAACCCTGGAAGTTTTCATGGATTAGTTTTCAAGAGATGTTATAGGAGTTCGTTTGTCGAGGAGGGTCATTTAAATTTGCGCCTCAGAAGCTCATCACTACGTTTTATCATAAAATAGGGGTTCATTTCACCAAAGAAGTAAAAAAACATAAAGTAAAAAACTACATGATAATAAAATGTTATCCTTTTTCTCCTCGCATAAAGCTTTAACTGAAGTCGGGGCTCTAATACACAAAAACATGCACAAACATCCTTATTCATTCTGGATATTGTCTCAGTTACTCATTGTCAGCAATTATCTTTATTTTCTTTATCCTAATTTATTTTTGTGTGTTTTCTTCTCACATTATTTGTTCATTTACGACATTTATTTTTTAAATGTATTTATTGATATTATTTTTCTGATTACTGACTTCTGGTCTCGACAGAGCATTTGTGCTTTTGTACGATCTATAATTAGTTGTTGCTGTGCTACTTCTTGCATGACTAGACTTTGCTCGCCTGGTTGAGAATGGTTCATTTCTGCTAGGCTTGTATGTAAATATTGATGCTTATGTAACTTTTTTATGGCTGCAAATTCCATCCTGTAAAAAGGTTTTTACTATATATGAGAAGAATGTAAACCCAATTTCCAAAAGTGTATCACATGGAATTATATAACCACCCTTGATGCCAAAGCAAAGTGCCTAAACAAACAGACATTTAAAATCCCCTCATTCATTTCTGCTCTCAGAATGGCACCAACAGTATAGAGGCTGAGAGCCCAATCACTCATAGTGCCGAGTACAAAGACAAGCCGTGACAGCTGAGTGTTTTAAATGGAGGGCGGTTTTTATGGAGCTCCCTCTCCTTTAGCTGAAGGATTTATTTGAATCCCATTTTCCTCCTGAGAGGCTCTCATATTTCCCAGCCAGCACCACAGTCTCAGTACAGGAGTCCTGCTACTGTACACCTTAGAAAAACAAAGCTCAACGGGTGCACGGTGTGCCGTGGCATATTGAGTGAAGAGGCTATCAAATACACAGTATTGATAATCAGAACGTCTTTGCATGTAGCCTTTCATTTTGATAATGACATACGGGGTCATATTAACAGCAATATATCATAAATATAAATTGTGCAATTTTATATTGCGATAAATAAAAGTATAGTATTGGTTTGTTTTTTTGTTGTTTTTTTTTAAATTACATACTTGTCCACTGATTAATCACAGCAGTTAGCATCTGAGTAACACGGTAAATATCCTCCCAGACTTGGATACCTTCTTGAGAAAACCCTCACTGAGTCATCTCTGTGTAATGTTTCAGTAATTGTAAGAGAGAGTACGTGCACAGGAACACTTATCTTTCTCGCCTGCTTCGTAACTGCTCATGCAATATGCCTTCTGTCTCAGGTAGTGTCTGTCAAAGCAGATCTTTGACAGATGCTTTGGGTGAAAGGGAGTTTAAGTGAAGAAGATAAGAGTCGAGATCCTCTGTTGTGGTCTACCACAGAGGCTGGAAATGTTACTTTTCTCACAAAGAGGACGTAGCTCAGGAGGTAGTGCACGTCCTCTATTAATCAGAAGGTTGATGGTTTGATCCCTGGCTGCTCTAGCCTGCACGCTAAGGCCTTAGATGCTGTCCGGAGTCTTGAGAATCAGAAGATATCTCTTAAAAAATAGAATAGGACGACAAATTCAGTTTTACATAACACTGTGCTTGGCCTGCTCTCG
>VUQR01001480.1:24986-41698 GCA_015108515.1 Hemichromis elongatus | reverse complement strand
GTTTTTTTTGCAGGTTTACCATCTTCAGCTGTTTTCGGCAGACAGCTTCAGCTGTACAGCATCCACTCTGCATTTTCGCAGGAAATGCAACTTTTTCTAGTTAATATTACCTTTTTATTTTGTTTATTTAAGTAACGTGAATTTGTGGGAAAAAAATGCCCTGTCCAGTCACAGTCCGTTCTTAGTTTTGTTCTGGACTTATTTGTTTCTTTGAAAATATAAGATAATCAAGTTCTAGCTTGTGGATGTGTTGTGTTCGAGTTCCTCTGAGTTTGCTGTTTATTGTTCTTATTTCTATTATTTGAGGGTCCCTTTCGTGTCCAGTCTGCCAGTCTGTCCTAGTCTTGTCTCTGTGTTTTGTTATGATTTCAGCCTCCCCAGTCTGTTATGTCTCATTCTCTGTGTCTACTACTGTCAGCTTAGTAGTTTGAGTACTCTCAGTTTGAGTCTCAGTGTAATGTGTGTGTTACTTCCTGTTTTATTTTGATACCGTCTCTGTCTTGTGCTCAGTTTTGCTTCCCCTGTTTTGTCAGTCAGATTCTGTTCAGCTGTGCGTCCAGGTGCGTCCACTCTGCCCTAATCTCCTCTTGTGTAAAAACAGCCTGCCTCTTCCTCTGTTCTGTGTTGCATTAGTTCCTTGTAGTTTTCAACCTTCCTTGGGTGTTTGTTTTCTTTATTTTCTGTGCTTGTGTTTGTGTCTGGCCTACATTGCCAGCAACACAGTTGTAAATGATTGACAACATTGGTCACAGTACTTAGAGGTCAAGCCCCCCCCCCTTTATAAAGGTACTTAACCCCAGTGCGTCAGTGACAGGCGCCTGATAGTGTGGGGAGCTGCCAGGTGGCAAATTTTACGGCTGTTTTTATGCTTGAGATTTATTTTATGTGGCATCAATAAACCCGATGATAGAAAACCAGTTAAAACTGTGGTGTAACACTGAAAATGTGTGTGACTGTCATTTGCAGTGAAATGTTGAGATAAGTCAAACTGTCCACAACATCTTAAATTGATTACTAAACACAGGATATGCAACTGCATACTGCTCAGGGACTAATGTGCAGACAGGGACAAAATATTTGTGAACTTGAGTAAGCTCTTTCTGATTTGTTCTTGCAGGAAGAATAAGAGTTGCCCATTAACAGGCTGACAGTGTCACCGCCAACAGCAGCTCTGTGGTTTTACAAATCTGGTTGATGATTTTGAATAACGACATGACTGCTCGCTTTGAGCACAAACATGGATCCTCGTTCACTACCAGCAGAATGAATGACAACATTTTTACTTAAGGCGCTGTGGGGACTGATAGCCACAGTGGCATGCCCAGGCATCTTGTTTAGATGTTAAATAAAGTAGTCTACTCAGAGTCTCAACGTATAATGCTGCAGTCTGAGGGGGGGAAATAAGTCGAGGCAATTATATTTCTTTCCCTGTTTCACTCCTATTGAAAGTTTCCACAGTAATTTGTTTGCTGAATAAGTTTCGTGACCTCTCAGGCCTTTAAAAACCTGTTTAAATCACCCATTGTACAATTTCAAATGTGCCTATGTGCCAAAAGGAAAATAAACATTCATTTCCTCAGTCCTGGAAACTTAATTTTTACAGCAGTGGCAACAATTGACGAGATGGTAATAAAACACAATGACAACTTAACAACAATTTTTCAGGGCTTCCCAAACTCCGTGTGCATCGAGGACCAAATTTCAGCAGGGACTTGGACTCGAAAAGAAAACATGCGTTAGTTATTTACAGTACCAATGCATCATCTACTGTAAAATCATAACTGAGATATTTTTAATAGACTTTTTCAGTCTTGTTGGTATTTTTGCATAAACACCAACAATGAATCAGAACTGTAGAATAAAAAGCACAACTTCTAAACTTTTGACTACACTAGAAATTTTTTAACTTACCTTTTTCAGTTTTTAATGCTGTTCAAGAAATGATCAGATTAAACCAGACATCTGTAAAGAACAGACAGTGTTATGGAGAGTTATGCAAACTAGCATATCAGCATCATGTAGTAAAGCAACATTATCAATGAAAACTGACTTTTTTTCCATCTTTATATAACTGATTATATTTTTCTATATTATAAAGCAATTTACACAAAGTTGTTTTTTTTTTTTATAAAATAGAATAATATTTATTGCCAATTGATCCATTGTCCATCTATTTATCCATTATTTGTTTTTCATCCAAAGTCAGACTGAATGATAATGGGCAAAGCAGCATTTCATGGTATTCCAGGCATCCTTCCTGATCCCACGTTCCACTTTCTCTTGGGCATCCCAGGGCATTCCCAGCTGATGAGATATATACAGTACAATGTCTATAGCAAGTTCTGGGTATGCCCAGTGATCTCCTCCCAACTAGATGTGCTTAGAAAATTCCAAAGAGACACATGCAAGATGCATCCTGATAATGCCTGAACCACCTCAGATCTCTTCTAGACCATCACAATGAAACAGCAGCTTTACTCTTAGCAACCTCCAGGACCTCCAGCCACCCTATTGTTGAAACACATCTCTGGCTCTTCTATTCATGATTACCCAGATTATATGACCATTGGTCTAACTGAGAAAATTATGGTTTAAAGCGTTTTGATTCTTCCGCGTTGAAGAATTGCTATCTAATTACAGAGGAGGGGTTATCAGGCCTCAGCTGGCCTGGGAACGCCTTGGTGTTCCCTGGATAAGCTGGAGGAGGTGGCTGGGGAGAGGGAGGTCTGGGCTTCTCTGCTTGGGCCGCTACCCCTGCGACCCGGTCCGGGATAAGCGGAAGAAAATGGATGGATGGATGGATTGGTTAGCGTGTCCCTCTGATCATGGAAAATAGCCACTGGTATAGTCACCAAAAGTAAACCGGTTTCAGGTGAGGGACCAGACTAAGAAAAAACAGCCTCACTGTGGCGGGCGTGTCCTGCGGTGGCGTGCGGGGAGGGTGGACGCACCTGCACGTCATCCGCAATCATGCCCGCCGCCTTTATTAGTTGCACCGGGTCCTGTGCTGTGGTTGTTGTTGTGAGTTATGTGTCGAGCTGGCAGCGGGAGAGCTGTAGCTCCGGAAATGTACAGCAACCATGTGTGGAGTGTAAATAAAGATGTTTGAAAGCATAGAAGTGTCTCCGGGTCTGCCGTGGTGGATCACACTCACTAATTCACAATTTATAGTTAGATAGCAGAAAAAAATAACATCCACTGCCATGTAGGCCCTGCCATGTGGGTTGGATACTATGCAGCCAAAAGTCCTGGTGTCTCTAACAAACTATTTAAGTTTTTATACGTATCTGCATAGAGGGAAGATTTGGCATAAGATGGAGTAGTTTATATGACGCTCACTTGTCAGTCACACTGATTGCTTCAGATTGTGCAGTGATTTGAACTGTGTACTATCTCCTTTCCTTTAATAAAGGATGGATCAGTGTATCCCGTGTGGTAAAGCAGGAAGCAATGAAGGATCTTTCCTTTGTATTTAGAGAATTGGAACAGCTCTTATTGTGCCACGGACACACAAATAGCAAAACTGGCTATTCCAATGCAATGAAGGCAATGTATTAAGGTGGAGACACAGTGGATATGAACTGACAGGACAAATGATGAAAAATGTCCAACCATGACAACTTGAGAATCCATCATAAGAAATGCTACAGCACAACAAACGTGTGCTATTTTGCCAGTCCATCACAGACAGACAAGTAGTTGTTCTCTGACATTAACATGTATAGTGAATTCATAATTACCAGTTAAGTTAAAAAGAATATTTTTGCTATGAGTGAATACTACTCCAGTTGGGTTATAAAGTATTCTGATTCTGATAAACCAACTGGAGTAGTATTCACTCATAGCAAAAATATTCTTTTTGGATCTATAGTGCTGGCAGCACATGGATGGAGGTCTCTGGATAGTTATGGCATTAGTCATTAAAGTATGTGTTCTCTTACGTACTCTGAATTAGGATAATGTCTGAAATCCCTACAGTGAAGATCTCAAAACTTCAGAGAATTTAACAAGCTGCAAAGCTGCATTTAAGACGTAACCTTTAATTCTTATTACAACAATAGCTCTTAATTATCACATAAGACCCACTTGGTGTTACCAATTTCACGATTGTGACCAGTTCAGATTTTTGCAAAATTATGAACAGAAGAAAAACAAAGAAATCAACTCTTACTAGTGAATCTGAATGAAGCCTTAAGGTTTTTGATATAAACCTGACACGCTCAAGCCGTACTTCTTTTGTCAAAAGATGTCTTGAACCACATTTCAGATAGAAGCTCAGCTGACATCCTATGTCATCCTATGCAAGCAGAAGTAAATTCTTAAACACTGAATCTTTTAAAATGTCCACATTATGAGTGGGTCAAAGATCTTCAGGCAAACAAGTGAGGGACATTCTTTCCCAACCTTTTATTTAACAGCAACAACACGTTTTATTACCTTTGGAAAAAATAAATAATCTCATTCATTCAATTGCTCCCTTTAGGGGTCGTCATATCATCTCCCACCATCTCACTATGTCCCTGGCATTCACACAAACCCTCTCACATGTCCTCCTCCATTAAATCTACAAATCTCCCTGATCTTCCTCCAGCAGCTTTGGTCCAATACACCATGCATCCTCTGTGCTTGTCCAAATCATCTCAACCTTGCCTCATATGTCTTTAAATGTCTCCACCTACTCCACTTTTTCACCAGTGCAAACAAGAACATGTGTGGAGAAAACATTTCTAATTTCCTGTGTGAACAAATATGTTAGAGCTGTTCTCGTGTGAATGGTCATACAAAATACATATTAAAAAGTGTGAACAGGGCCTTTGTAGCTACTCAAAGGCAAGCCAAATCTCAGGGACTAAAATGTGTGCACATTTATTCATACTTCAAGGTGTCTACAGTAGAAGTTGACATCTACGAAAAGAAAAACAGACGGTTTAAATCTACTCATATGACTCACTACTGAAAGAAAAGCAGCATCTTGCTGAATCGATTTCCCTACTTCCTACTCTCTAAGTCAACACTGCAAGAAAGCAACACAAGCTTATGTACTGAGAACGCTTTCCCCCCACAATCAATAGCAAGCTGCTGTTTCACCTGAATAAGCACTCAAAAAGCTGATCGTCCACCCAGGTTCATATAAGAAGATGCTGGATGAATAATAATGGCCAGTGACGATGGCTGTGAATAAAAAATGCGATTCATTTTGGCCTCATAATGTGTTTGTAAGGAAAGATTGATTGTCAGCATCAAGGAGATGAGGTTAAAAACAGCTGGACATGTATTTAACCTTAAAAACAGCTTTAAAAAAAAAACCTTATGTTTGGAGTGAGAGAGGTTCTTCCACAGTGCTACCAAAGAAACAGTTAACTGCAGGCATGCGATGATTCAGATGATGAAGGGTGATTTTAAATCACTGCCTTGATCAAGTGGAAAAAACAGGTGCTTACATGGTGATTTCTTTTAAAGGTCATGACAGATCAAATATTTGCTTTTGTAGCTTAACTTCTGATTAAAGAGTGCACAGTTTGCACACACACGTCTCTCACAAAATGTCATTATATAATATAATAATAATATTTATTTAAGATGTTTGACAAAATTCTATATTAAACCTTGTAAACCCTGAACCATGAAATAAAGTCCAGGAAACTAAAGTATTTAGATTTATTTAAAGTATATTGAAATATATAATTAATATATATAATTAATATATATAATTAATATATATATATATATATACATATCACACCAGGCAAGACCCCAGGTGCAGGCTGTGTAAAGATGCCCCTGAGACAATCCAGCACATAACAGCAGGGTGCAAGATGCTAGCAGGCAAGGCATACATGGAACGCCATAACCAAGTATACAGAAACATCTGTGCTGAGTATGGCCTGGAAGTCCCGAGGTCAAAATGGGAGACGCCCCCTAGGGTGGTGGAGAATGAGAATGACTTCCAGATACAGACGGACAAAATGGTGGTGGCCAACCAACCGGATGTAGTGGTGGTAGACAAACAGAAGAAGACGGCCGTAGTGATTGACATAGCAGTCTCGAACGACAGCAACATCAGAAAGAAGGAGCACGAGAAACTCGAGAAATACCAAGGGCTCAGAGAAGAGCTCGAAAAGATGTGGAGGGTAAAGGTAACGGTGGTCCCAGTGGTAATCGGAGCACTAGGTGCAGTGACTCCTAAGCTAGGCGAGTGGCTCCAGCAGATCCCTGGAACAACATCGGAGATCTCTGTCCAGAAGAGCGCAGTCCTAGGAACAGCTAAGATACTACGCAGGACCCTCAAGTTCCCAGGCCTCTGGTCGAGGACTTGAGCTTGAAGGATTGACCGCCCGCAGGGGCGAGTGGGGAATTTTTTTTATGATTTTTAATATAATTTTTTATATGTGAGTGTAAATTTGTATAATTTTTGCTGCATCTGGCAATTTGGGGCAGTTTATTGCTCACAGTTGTTCACGGTTTATCTTAAATAAAAAATGGGAGTTGGGATTAAAAAAGATACACTTGCTGTTACTGGGTTCTAAAGAAAATACTGCCTTTTAACCAGAAAACTAGTCCCTAACGTATTTATTTCATTCATTTAATCTTTGGCTAACTTTACATAATAGAAATGCTCAGTCAGATTTTGTGAGAAAGGTTTAGCCAAGCACAATATTTTTAAAAGTTAAACCATTTGTGAATTTTGAATGACAGGCATTTTTTACCTTTAATTTCCCTTTTTTCATTCAAGCCAAAGTTAGCAGCTCTTTAATAATACAGCTAATTACAAATTTAATTTGCTAGCCAACCTAGCTGGATGTTAGCTCGTTTTGCTAGCTAACGTCCAAGCTAACTCTTGGGTTCTGCGGTCACAATAATGCTAACCAATATTACGAATAACAATAATAGAGTGATGGACAAAATACCACACTTCACATGGCATTTTTTTTATACCTTTTTGCAGAAATATATGTGTTTCTCTTTTTTGCAATGTCAAGTTTGCAACCTGGAGCAGTATAAACCCACTGCAAAAAACTTGTCAGTGCACCTTCTCATATTTTAGGTGTTATTGTTGCTCAAGGGAAAAAAGACGCACTCTCGGAAATATCTCACCTGAGGAGAAAAAAAAAATGTAAATGCTGAATGTCAACATTGAAAGCTATCCGTCGCAAGATATGACTTTGTGTGCACACACCTAATGTATTTAAAATTTTAAAATGCAGCTGGTGTTTGCAGCTCTATAAAACAGATATTTTACTGCTCACCCTGATGGTAAAAATTATTGTTCATAATTATGTCAGAAAAGGAAAAAACAGAGACCACAGTCACAAGTCGGGATTGCATTACAATACTGCATCGACAACTAGACTTTATTCACAAGTCGTTTACACCAATAGAACAAAATATCTTCTGTTGTGTTTTGGGGTTTATGTACAGTTTTAATGCAACAAACCAGCCATCTATTCAGACTTGATGGTGTGTGTGAAAGAAAGAACAGCAGCAGGGAAACTGACTGAGTATCCTCATTGCAAAATAAAAGATAAAAATAAAAGCCCATTATATCAAGCTTGATTCAAATATAGTAGAATAAGATCATTTAAAGTGAATGCCAGTTCACTTAATTCCACATTTTATAATATACCTAACAGAATCTTAAAAAGGGAGAGAAACACATTATTAAAATAAGCATTTCTTATAGCACGTTTCAATTTTGTGATGGAAAAATGTAGACCAGCTTGCTGCAGTGTTACATCATATTGTTACTGCACCACGTTTCAGCCCGCTTTAACTATGATCTGCACAGTTTAGAGAAGATAATCCTTGGCTTTTGTACTTTTAAGGTCCTTGGAGCATCTTGTTTAATAAAGAGTCTAACACAAAGTTAATAGATACACCAGCAGTTGGCTGGTTGCTCGCAGAGGTTTGCAAAGGTTATTTTGAGGCAAGGAGAAAACTTACAGCACACATTTGTTGAATAGTCATGCATTAGCAGCATAGTGAACGCAGTTCATGTCACTGGTGATTTATGAACATAAGTAGAATTAACTGAGACATTTCAAAACTGTCGACCAATTGATGTAACATTATGTGGATTTTGCACGAGCTGGTTTCCCAAAGCCATCTTTAATAATCAGTCTCTTAATTTCAAGATATTTAGTAGTGGGTCTTGTTCAGCTGTGACCGCTTTACCCCAGCTGTACTCTGGGTAAGAATGCATTTGTCAGTCCCGGGTCATTCTGCTCAAAAGCCAGCAAAAATAGTGATCTCTGGACTTGTCTGTATGTCTAGTGGCGAGGCCTTTTCTTGACAGTTGTGATAATGAAATAAACCACAAACAAAAATACATGGACTAAAACATAAGAAATAACAGTTAATGCTGACTATGCTCTTTTTATTTACAGCAGTACATAAAACGTGTTAATTTTAGAATGCTTTTGGGAAAACCAGCTGAGGCGTGTCACTGCAAACTAATTTCCAATGCAATACAGATTTCACTACTGTACATGTACAAATCATCCATTAATGCTACATTAAGAACCTACTATTCAGAAGCAAAGCTATTCCTTTCGGCATGACAATACTTACATTTAAAATGGCTCCATTCTAGCATTTTGAATTGATAGTTATTCGAAGAATGGTACTTGCGAGACGACTCTCACAAACTTTTGGTCGAACATTAACTTCCTGCTGTGGCAGAATGTTCTTCAATGTTTATCGCGGCGATTTTCATTTAGCACAGGCACAGCTAATCTTTAATCCGCAGGTTAATCCACTAGAATGAGGCCATTTTAAATTGAAGCATAACTCCTTATCCTCGTGGCTTTTACCCGTCCATCTACTGATTTTTTTTTATTGTTATTAAGGCAGACATGAGTGTAACTTCACTGACAAGCCACAACATTGTTTTTCCACAAGAAAGAACAATTCAGGTAGAAGAAACACAAAGTTGCTCCAATAAAGATGAAGCAAAATCTTTTGACCATATCTCCAGTATTAGCACACTTGTTTGTTTTTTTTTGTTAAACTAAGACAGTTATCAATAATGTGTTATTTTATGGGTTTCCCCACTTACTTTTACAAAAGCAAGGCTTCGTGGGAGATGGAATCACTTGTGTTTTGCCTAATATCTACCGTACTGACCAACACTACGTGCTGATGAGTTACAGCATAATGTGACACACTAGCATACTGCATCAAAACATATCAAAAAGCATGGCAATAAATATCAGACACAATACGCGATGATCTGCGTCACACACGCACCCGCTCAGAGACCAATCAGTGGCATCAGTTCAGTAAAACACTCGAGTTTGGCAACTGGCCACATTGAACATCGCTGAGAAAATCTGAATCAGATACACAATTACACTTTGAGCGGTCTTATTTTGATTGCCAGCTGATGCCAATGAGGTCAATGTTCATCAAGAAACAAAAAATTATGATAATTAGACATTAAAAGAATACAGACAGATTTTGAAAAAAATTGATTAAAAGGCGTTTAAATGCAGTGAAATGTTACTTCGGAAAACAGGCTGCTTGGATCATCACAACAGAAGGAAGGTCTGTCTATGTACAGGATCGTTTCAATGGTTTCCTGGCACAATGTTGACTGAGATCGAATGAAAGAGATGTTAAAAAGTGCAAGGAATGGTTGCACGTGGAAGGGAGAGGGGTCACAAGGGGGAGAGAAGGGAAGACAGAGAAGAGACATGCGGAAATGAGAAAATGGGATAAAAGATGAGAAAAAAGATGACGAGATAGGGTGAGAAATAGGAAATTTGACTGGAGGAAATAACAGAAGCGATAAATGGTAAAAACATGGGTAAATATTAGTTGAAGGCATATGAAAAGGGCCTGGGAGTAGCAAGGAGAGCGAAAAAACAAAATGAAAGCAGAAGACGATGAAGAGAGGAGTAAAATGAAGAAGGGCTAGAGAAACAGAAGAAAGGCAGACAGGAAAACACAGATTAAGTGAAGTGTCAGAAGGAGGAGAAACAAGAGACGGAAATGACAGATGAGAAGCATGAGAGGGGGAAAGAACATAAATAACAGGGTAAAAAATTTAGGAGATGGGAGAAAGACAAAATAGGAAACAATATAGGGGAAGATCCTTGGGACAGGAGGCGAGACGAGGAGTAGAGGAGGCGTTGTTTTCTACTGTGGAAGAGCTTTCAGGATGGCATTCACCTCCTCAGCAACGGCTGTCAGTGCGAACTCAAACTGATCCTGCAGACGGACAAAAAAAAGAGAGAGAGTGACACGGCGAAGAAAGTGAAAAGTTTATACATGCAAGAACAAAACTGTGGAAAAGATGTCAGATTTCAGCGATACATGCTACTTTGCATTTACCCTTCAAAAATCCTTAACATTGCATCAGTTTGTGGAGATTATGTTGCTGAACAAAATGTTGGAAGTACCAAACTTTTATTTCCCACAGACCTTTTTTGTCTGTGATCATAGACAAGCCTATGAAACAAATCCCACTGGCTTTCTGGCAATGGGAGACTCTAGCTTCATGGCCGTGAAGTTTAGATGGTCACGGTTATCTTATCTTAGAGAACTGGTAGGTCGCTTTAAAATACGTTGAGGTCTCATTTATAATCTTACGCAATCAAAACATGATTGACCTATGATTACTTTATCCTCACAGTAAGAAGTAGATTAAAGGCCCAAACAGCAGATCAGATTCAGAAATGAACTCAGAGTGCTGAGGCTGGGTCTCCCGACCACGAAGGGAATCAATGTGTGAGGAGTGCAGGGGGAGTGCTGTGACAGCAGTTCAGTCAGGATACATGCTTTAATAAAACCTGGATCAATACCAGGAATGTTTTACACACATCCTGGGTTTCCTTTCTAATTAAGTTCACAGATCAGCCAGTAATTGTTTCCAGACCAGCCGGAGTCATTCAGTGTGATGAGGATACACTTTTGTTTGAGGTAGGGAACAGATGTCACTTAGAATATGAGTCTTTTGAATCATTTGTTTGAGAGATCATATTGAAGATTTTTAGAAAAAAAACCCCAAAAAATAAAAATACTTCATTCCCTAAACTTACTTTAGGGAATAAAGTAGCAATAAAGGAATGAAACCCCCTTTTTTGCAAATTTGTATTCTCAATCATTCAACTCATAAAACCAGAAAGCCTCTACTAGGAGTTCTGATTATGACAAGCACAGGTTATCAGCACCTATTTGAACTCTATATGTATTCCTCTGTGATTTGACCTGATTTGCCCATAATCCCTTTCAGAAATCGATTCATCTCAGCTGAAGCAGTGACTCTCAAATTTAGTCTGTCTCACAATAGGTCATAACGATTATCACCCAACCAAAGACTTTTAGACAAAGTGAAGTTTTGATGTGATCGATTGGTAGAAAGACAGTACTGTGGCATGAAGGCGATCTAAGAATGTCAAGTTGAAATTTTGAGTTTACCATGGCAATGCTTCGTGTAACCTTTCTACCCAAATTCATCGGACAGGACCGACGGATTGTTCGTTTTTTTGATAGAGACGCTGAGAATGACCTTACTTACATTTTATGCTGATGGAAAAACGTACCCTTCCACGATAGCAACCGTAAATGTAATTACTGCAAATCAACGTTCTCACTGTCATTCTCAGATAGTTAGTCAGGACTTCTTGGCATCACATTTTAGTGCATTAGCTGCTCCTTCGGTTTCATTTTCCAGCATGCCGGAAAGCGGAGCTGCTCATGGTGTAGATTAGCATCGTGATGGGTTACACAGTGGTGCAGGTCTAAGTCACTGTGTGTCACTGGGATCATTATCTTACTGACAATGTTTTTTTCTCTTATTCATTCTTGTTAGGTTTAGGTTTGATTAAGTCACAGAAAATACTAGATACTTAAAAAAAGTTATGGTCGCAGTGATACTCATGTGTTTTCCAACACACAACATGCTTTTTGTTTACTTTTCAATTACAAACAGTACAAATTACCATAAAAGCAACACTGTGAAAATATTTCACTATGGCCTTATTGCATGGACGCACCAAGATCTGAAACAGCTAAATATTATTCCAACGTAGCCAAAGATAAAATAAATATTTTTTTTTTCTGCTCATTTACATCTTGTTCCCTGATAACTGCTGGCGAAGGTCCTTTCTCCTTCGAGGACCTTCACTTTTCTTTAGATTTGAGAATTTGTTCAAGTTTGTGAAATTACTTCACCGCATGGTTAAGCAGGATTTTATATGTGAAAACAAAAAAAGTCGTCTGTTCACACTGTTTCACAGATCAAACGAAATGTGCACAAACAAACAGGATTCAGGTGTGTGTTACCTTAGTCTGAACCATTCCTGGCCTCTGGTCCCGCAGGTGCTCCAGAGTCGCTGCAATATCAATCTCCTTGGCACCTGCCACACACACACACACACACACACATAAAAAAATGATGTTGGATTGTGTTCAAGGCACCACCAAGTTAATCCAGCTAACATCACTCAATCTGGTCTTTTAAACCAACTCCCGTTAGAACAGCAAAGGCGATTACATTTATCCTCTTAGCACAAACACACACACACACACACACAGACTCTAGAAAACAGTGATGTTTTGTAGTTGAAATGAAAAAAAAAAAAGATGGAGAGGGCAGAGGACTTTGTGAGGGAAATCACAGGAACACATGTTTACTACGTTTTCTAAAGAAACCCGAGTCGATGTGAAAGCTCCTTGTTAGTCTTTGGTTGCTCTTAGCCTTTCATGAAGGTTGCCCACCAGAGCTTTAGCAGCCACTGCCAAAAGCTGACGTGTGTGTGCGTGTGTGTCTGTGTGTGTGTGTATTGCCAGTCAGTCTGTCTGTACGCCAGACTGGCATAATGTCCCACAGCTGACAAAAGCGTGGCTGGCTGCAGTCAGCTGAATGACCTCAGGCCAAATCCTGGTCAGATTACCAGATACTGTGACACATTACAAACAGATTATAATCCTTTTAGAGTCAAATACAAAACGGCATATAAGAGTCTGAGGTGTATAATCTTATGACTGCCAATTCTAGCCTTTATAGACAAAAGTCTTCTTTAAAAGGTAAAACTAAAAACGACAGTCACTTTTTTGATTTTGTCTTAATAGTGTTTGTAGTTAAGCACTATTTGGAACAGCTATTTGTAATTGATTGGATCATTAAATATTGCAATATTACAATTAACAAGACTTTATCAGAAAATGGTATCATTGTTTGCTTCTGTTTCTCGAACTATGGGGTCATAACTTTTAATCTTTGAGTTCAGGTGTTTTCAGTCCCTCTGCCACAGGTGAACAAAATCAAGCACCAACGTTTGTGAAAGAACTGGTTGTTTTAAAAAGCTACCGGTGCAAAACCTCCGTTTGTGTAATTTCTCTGTCCTAGATATAAGTGACAGATAACATCAAGTCAGTGCCATCAACATCAGCGCAAACATTGTGTGCCCAGAGCTTCAATGGGATGGCCACGGCCGAGCAGCTCCTGCAGGTGTACTTATTGTCCAAAAACTGCATTAAATAAAGTTTTTAGAATGTTTTTTTTTAATCGCCACTATGAAATATTTTTGCTGTTATTTATGATTTTTATTTTTTCTGTTTGTCCAAAATACATCAGGTTACTTTTACCTTTAAACACAATAATCTTCATCGGCATATCACATACTTCACTACTACTAAGAATTTCAGCTTGTGTGACCCTTCTGTTACTCAGTGTTACTTCATATTGCTATTGAACTGTGTTGCATGAAAACTGTGTAAAATTTGGAATGAAAACAAAACAAAGGTAAGAAGAATACATTCAGAAGCCCACATTACTAATATGTTTTTTAAAAAAAACACTAGCACTATAATTATTTTTGCTTATGAATTATCAAATGACAAAAAAGAAATTCACAGAATTGCTGTTAATGCACTCATTGGAGGGAAAAAGCCCCAAAAGGATATTAAAACATTCTTTTTTTTTCCAGAAAAATCTCTATTATATGTTAATGTAGCTTCCTAAATACCATTTCTGTCTAACACCATTATGTGCAGGCAAACAAATAAAGTGTAAGCTACTTTTAAACCACTCACTGTACTTGCAACGGTCTTACGGCCGCCCTGTAATGTCAGCGGAGCGTAACCAAAAATTGCAGGTACCCACGCATTAGTTTAGAAAAGAAGCAAAGAGACATAAAACACAAGAGATGATTCATAAAGTCAGAGGGAAAAATAGATGTTAAGGGGGGGGAGGAAGACACGTCGCAGAAATAGAGAAATTGTTCCGGGAGAGAAAAGGGACGATAGAGAGAGAGAGGTGGGAGCAACAATTAAATTCAGAAAGAACAAAAGACAGAAAAAACATTTAATTTGTTTTCTGTCCTTCCGTTTCTCTCCCCCACCTTCTCCTCCTCTATTCAAATTCTGAGGAAACAAAAAGCGCAAGAATTACTTTTTTCTTGTTGTGACACATAATAACACTCCTTTTTCTTGCCTGCATGAAGAGGAAAATGAATGGTGGGAGAGCCGCTCATTCACACCATTTTCTCTTTCTGTTTCACAGGTTTTGTGAGTCCCCCCCCTCCTTTCACAACACAATAGACTCCCTTCTAGCCAGAAAAGCTGCAGCAGTACTACTCACTGCTTTAGTTTTTCTTTTTTGAGAGGAAGGACTTAACAAACCAAGGGCTATTGTGCAGATTCTGATAAAACTCCAAATGGACGGTATTAAGGAAAAAAGATGCCTAATTCGAGCTTTCCCTTGAAGGAGATGGTGGAAGCATGAAAAAAGCGGGACTAGTATAAAAACCTCTGCCTCATTTTGAGATTCCCTCTTCTGTAAGACCGCTTTGGGGTGGAGGTCGAGGAGTGGGACTTAGGAGGGTAGAGGGGGGTGTGCTATAGATGAGGAGATGGAGGAGAGAAAGGAAGAAAGACACACAGCTCTTGAGGAGGCCACGAAAACCCCAAAGCCGAGGGCTGGGTTGACCAGCTGGACCTGAAGAAAAAAATGTAGAAAGAAATGGTGCAATGCTGAAAAGCTCTCTGGCATTCACTGTGTTTTGATAGATTCTTAAGATGAAGAGAAAGGTGACGGGTGGTAGTTAGAAACACGAGAGAAATGAGAGCGCTTTTTGGAGAAGTTGAAGGGAAAAAAAAAACCAAAAAAAAAAACGTGAGAACCACCTCAACCCTGCTACGTCGCTATAATTCTTGAGGAAATTTGCAATTCCTTGGGAAAAAAAAACAAAAACTGTTGGAATCTATTAGGAAAGAGGGGGAGGAGGGAGTGTGAAGGAAACTGGGGTGATTTTGTCTCCGAGAGGATGGAAGAAGAGGAGGAGGCAGTGAGAAATGCCTTTGATCAGGATGGAGAAAACCTGTAAACCCAAAGGCTTTAAGGTTCTCAGGACAAAAAAAGGAGGAAAGTAGAGCTGAGAAAGTGATGCAGGCGAGGGAAAGCAGGGTTTTCAGGTATTTTGTTTCATATACAAACCTATATTATCTTCTTTTCAACAGGACACTTTGAGCCTAGACTTTACAATCATCTATTTAATCCTTAAGCACTTGCAAACATACAGTGGCTTAAACTGAAGAAGACAAATCTATTTTACAATCTACAGACAAGCATCTTTTAAAACTTTATTTTTAAAGCTTTTTATGGAGATGATACGTTTTTTGTAGGTGATTGTTACATTTCACTGTTACAAAGCAACGACAGCATATTTAATTTATACGTGTGTAGTCTATTAGTCGCCTGAGATTTTGTATAATTTAGTTAGTTCATTTTGGTAATGAGCACGTTTTCAGTTAAACTAATTGTAGACACACGTACAATGCTGAGCTGTAAAATGAGGATAAGTAGGGGATAAGTACATCATAAAAAAAGAGCATACAAGGAAAAGCCAAAGCAAAACTCCTAATTAAAGCTGCAATAATTGATTTAATTATAACTTCATAGAAGAACTAATGTATGAGCATTAGCTCTGTCGTGGTCTCAACCAAATGTTCAGGCTTGCTACAGCTGAAACTTTATCTTTGTGTTATGCAGTTTTCTGGCTGATAAATAGAGAGAGTAAACCAAAGAGGTTACAACCATTGGCTGGAAAACCAAAGCACTAAACCAATACGTTAAAACTCATGTTTCATGTTAAGTCTTCCAGATGAATAACTTTAACTACTTTGCTCCTTAAAAGCGTCCTTTTATGCAGTGTAGTGCACTGTATTTTGCGAAACTCTTTCACATGTTAGAAGACGATCATGTGGTTTGTATATGGGACGTAAACAGCAAGGATGAACATCAAATTTGACCCAAAAAGATAAAGTACTGAATTGAAGTAATGTATCTATTTAAACAAGCAAATTTAAAGATGATAGTGACAGTGAAAGAAAATGATGACATGCCAGACCGGTGGGTTGGCACAGCTCAGACCGAGTGAGAGCCTTCTGACTTTGCTTCTGCTAACGCTGAACAACGGTTCCATGGATGGGCTGATCACCCCGGAGGGAAAAGGTACCTTTGTCCTACCAGCTGTTTTGAAGCGAAGGAAATGGAGGAGCCATGGAACCGTGTGTTTCGGCCACCACCGAGACCATCGACTTTGAGGGGACTCCTGCAGATGGGTGAGCTGTAACTAACTTGCTAACTTGTATACAGATCATGAGGATTTTCTGTGTCTGCCTAAGAGGGGAGAGCGTGTTGCGTACCTTCGGGGGTAGGGGCCCCGAAGGAGCTTCGTGTTGAGTCACGGAGTGACATCCTTTAAGTC
>VUQR01001480.1:11577-24067 GCA_015108515.1 Hemichromis elongatus | reverse complement strand
ACCTGGTTCTCCAAGCAAGGATTACCGAACACACCCGACTTCGTGATCCCACCTTGGTTTCTGTGTTTGTTTTATTATTTTTTTGTACTGTTCATTGTTTGTTTTTTGTTTTTTTTTTTTTTTTTTTGTTTAATTTTTTTATTTTTTTTTTTTTTTTTTTTTTTTTTTTTTTTTACAGACAAGTTTGGAATGGGAAGGAGATAAAAGGATACAGAGGACTCTCCCCCTCGCATCCACCAACTCCCACCCACCCCTCCCTGGCCCCTCGGTGCTTGGGAGGGGCCCCCGTCACAGTGTGACAGCCTGGGAAACGGACACCGAAGCCCAAACTGACCCTTTGATCTGGAATTAAAGACCCAGGAGCTCGTTCTGCTACAGCAGCACCACCACAGGACAAACACACACTTACAAAGGAGCAAAAAGACACACACAAATACACAAAAATGTCCAATCAGTGGAAACTGTACACTTGGATTGATCACCTTCTGTCTTTACACCGTGTAACCACAACACCAACCTCCTCACGAGGAATCATTATTAGAGAGACTTTAATGACAGACACTAAACATCTAATAATATTAACATTATCTACCTTTTTTAAGCTGTTCTAACATGAGGCCCACACTCAATTAGAGACTTTTAATTTGAAAGACATGAAAAGAGACTAGTCAGATGTGTAATTACAGGCTCAGGCTTATAAACAAATCCAACCACACGAATGGAGGAAGTAAAAGGAAGTTGGTTTGTGAAAAATAAACCAAAATATTTACTAAATAAATGAATACAATCAACGTGAACTTCAGGAAAGGAGACTTCCCTTAACATGATATCAAGAACCGTCACTGGCCCTTAAAAGATTCAGTCTCTTACATAATTACTCGCCGTGTTATTATATCATACTGTAATCATAGTAATTATCAAGCACTTATAATGTGCTTAAAATCCACTGGCTGTGAGTCCTGATGGCACTTCAAATAAACAATTCATGGTCAGTTCAGGTTAATTACCAACAGCCTGCACACTAATTTTACGTCTCCACTTCTTTTACTTTCTCTCCTTTCTGTCATCATGTCATGAAAGTCACACTTGCTCTTTGTCAGGATTTTACCGAGTTTAACTGTGTTTTGTTGGCGAGACAGGAGAAAAACAAGCTGCAGCATGGTGCCAAAGCTGCGGAGCATCCACTGAGATAATGAAACAGATATTCATTTGCAGTAATTAAGCAAAAGCTAATAAAAAATAACTAATAATATATTTAAAAAATCAGCTTGTTTTCTCTGGCTCAGAGGCAAAAAGTAACCGTGATCGAGTGTGCTAATGGAAAATGTCTATGTTCGTAGCTACTCATCACTGTAATGATCTAATTAAATGTCATTATTTTCAATGCAATCATCCGACTTTACAAAAAGCAATAACTTTGATGATAGCAGGAATAATTTGACGGCCGTGCTTTTTATTTCTCCGTTCGGAGTAGAGGGAGGGGCCGGCAAACTGTGCACCTTCTCCACACTGGTGAAAAGGAAGGGGGGAGGCGGGACAGGCGACACCTACCTTTAGCCATCTTGTTGAGGACCATGTCGATCAGGATGTAGGTCCCAGTTCTCCCAGCACCATCGCTGCTCAGGGGGACGAGAGACAGAGTATGAGGGAGAGAGAGAAAAAGGGAGAACGCAAGAGGATGAGAGACAGACGGAGAAGCATTAATTAAATTTGTCTGATAACGTCATATCGTTGCTTATCGCCAATTAAGCAATTTTCTAATTCATGTCACTTGATCTTTTTAATTATAATTCTACTTTAATTTCCATAATGTTCATTTTATATTATTACTCTGTTGCTATATGATGTCATACATATATGGATGTAGAAAATGCACAAACTGTAAAATTAATGCGAGTAAATAAAGTAAATAAAGAATCTTTTACAGGTAGACTGAATTTTCCTATCAATGCCCAAAAAAGCAATATTATATTATATCAGTTACGTAGGCAATTAGGTAAAAATGTGATCGACTGAGTGTGAGAGAGCGCCGATTAGAGATAATTACACAGCGCATTGTCACGATCAGATCTTCCACCGTGTCGACTTCTTCAAGTGCAGACAAGGAGGACTAAATGTTCTTTCAGCGTCTCATACAATTTTAAATAACATCATATAACCCAGGAAAAAATATTAGCACTGAAACGTTTATAGCCCTTTAAGATCACTCGGCAGGACTGCTGGCAAGCTTGCAAAGCTGAGTAACACCTTCAGGTTTACAGCTGCTATATTTGTTTTGTATCCTCTGCCACGTTCACGTTATTGTCTTTCTTTGTTTTTTCTCTGGAGTTGAGACAGACGTGACCCGACTCCAGCGCTAAACAAGCGAGCATCAATCAGAAAGATTTAATACATCGAGGTTTATCCACCATTTCAAGGCGGATAAGCAGCTTCAAACGTGTATAATTATAGAAAACGAGAGGCTGAGGGGTTCTTTTTAAAACATCAAAAATGTAAACCTGTTTTTAGAGACATAGGAGTAAATGTATGTTTGTCTACTCTGTAGTAAACAAACTGAACACAGTGTGCAGAAACTGAATTACGCTCTGCTTTGTATGTGGAGGGAATATTTTCTATCCAAGATTTATTTCAAGTGTTGAAAATTGATGTCTGCACCCCTACCAGTCTATTTCATGCGCTGGTGTGTGCATGTGTGTGTGTGCATGCTGGCACGGGTCCACACTTTCTGAATATTTCATTTTCACTGGGACCTTTGTTATTTTCTGCAGTAATTGAGAAGTGCCACTGCAGCATGCGAGTGTGTATGTGCCTATTCTACAGAGATACTCTGATCTTACACACTAGATTCGCACGCGTTCATGTGCGTGTTATACAGGTTATTACGGTGTGATTACAGCTCTATCGTATCGCTGCACCTTGCCAGGATCATTACGAAATGATCAAAGATATGTGATGTGTGTGCGCGTGTCAGCACACGCCTGAGGCCTGTGAGTAAACATGTCAAGATGTCTGCCGCCTTCTCTGACTCTGGTTAAAGTGATAGACGTGGAAAGAGGCGAGGGGGAAGGAAAAGAGAAAGATGAGATGGAAAAAGACACAGTGGATGGAAAAGAGAGAGAACGCTGCTGTGTGATTATTGAATTTCTGCATCTGCACTCTTCAGCGTGCTCACTCCTCACACCGACTGCTTCGCTCTGCCCTCTGTATGCATTACAGTGATAAATGGCTGTGCACAGTTGGCTTTGACAAAATCATTTGGAAGCTTTAAGTGAAAGTCTCTACAGGATGAACATCAAAGTTCAGTTCAGTCTCTTTATTTTCGCAGCCTTTAGACGTGATTGGCCGATTGGGTTTAGGAATGTACTTGGGCCGGTCCAAATCGAGGTTAGAAATTGACCGAATCTTGTCTTCATAAGCATGTAAATGCATTCAAAGTGCATTAATCACTAGAAAACTTCACTGCTAATCAAACCTTACTACACAGAAAATATCCAGCATAAAAAGCGAGAGCTTTGGTGCTGTTAGAGCTTGATTTGGTGGGTTTAGAAATGCTTTCCACTCAGATTTTCTCCTCCTGCTGAATAGATGATCCGCTTTAACGCTTGCTTTTATTAAAACTTTCAGCATCTCTGAAGAACATTTTTAATTTGTGGTACCCTTAAAAGCTGGCATTACAGAAACTCTCAGAATGAGCACAAAATCAATGCAAACTTCACTTTGATCATCTTATCGTGATCTCTTTTTATAAAGGCACTTTTCTAAATACACAGAGTGCTTCACACTGGGAAACAAACTCATAACATGCAGATTTTAATAAAGAAGAGGAATGTTCATAGTTTGCTTGTCAGTTTTAAAAACTGGAAGTTCAAAAATCAGCAATTTTTCCTTTCCCTTCATTAAAGTTGATCTAGCACATCGTATGCTAAAGGAGCTAACAAAGCAGACAATGAAACAACTTTCCTTGGTATTTAGGGAATTCAACCCACTCTTATTATGGCTGCCACGCAGATACTTATGGGTCACTTCACTCAGTGAGGAGCCTTCTTAAATTAAACTGTTGATCGGTGCGATTTCCAATAATCAGTAGGTCTGGTAAATGGTCTGAAACCAAAACTAGTCCCCTGCATAGAAGAAATGGACTTCTATGATATAAGATGTAGATAAAGTCAAACTGGCTCCAAGAAATGTAAATGAATCAGTGCTTCAATATTTCTGTAACGAGTCTGCTTCGTTTTTTTTCTCCTGCGTGGTTACAGCCAGATTTAAAGTCTCCTACTCTTTATATGTTGGGAACTTTTTAATGTAATGATTGATTAGAGTGCTGGTGTCACTGTGAACTTTATAATTTCAGCAGGGAGGCGAAATCAATAAGCAGAAAGAATCCATATTAAGAAAAAAAAATGTATTTTTTCCTGCTGTGCTGGTGTGAAACCTATTTTTATCAAATAAGTAAATTTCTCCTGCCAGTCAGCCCTGATGAAGACGGTTTGTCTGGCTGCTGAGGTCAGAGATGTCGAGCAACGTCAGTGCAGGTTGGGTGGATCAAGCGCTTCACCCACACATTTCACTTTTAATCTGGAGGGTTTTTTCACACTCAAATCACAGGAAATACTTTGACTTGTTACCTTACCGACAAAGTTTAAGAGATTCACTCCCCTTGTTAGCATAGTCACATGACACATCATTTGGGCTCACTTGTGCTGCAACAATCGATCACATCAATTATGTGGTTTCATTTATGCAAAGTCTGAGATCATACTGACCAAAAGTGAACAAACACCTCCAGGGGAAAATCTGTGCTTCAAATTCTCCTGCTTACTGAGGTTTGAAATGATACCAAGCTACCTGGCTAACACGAAAACCCTAAAGTACGTAAGCTGGGGTTAGTAACAAAGTTCAGCTTGTGTTAAGCAGCGCAGGCAGTGACAGGTTGACTTGGGAAATTAAAAATACTGAAAAAAATGATTTTGTCTTGTTGTGTTTGTAAACACAAATTTTCTTGTGTCAGCATCACTTTCAGACTAATGTATTTAGCATCATAATTATGTTTCACAGTGACTTCAAACAGGATTAAATCCAGTCAAAACCATATATTTGTGGTTGTAATAATAACTTAAGAGTAAAAATAATGCAAAACAAGGTGTATGGACATTTGTCCAATCTTGCTATAAAACTCATTAAAACTTTGTTGTTCTTTCAAACTGACAGACTGTGTTGGAACGATGCATTTCAACCTCCGTGCTCACCATAGCTTTATGTACTTGTCCTCCAAACCCTAAAATCAGCCTTGTTTGCACATGCTTGCTGCCCTTGAAAATTTCTGCATACATGTTCAACCGAAGCAAGAAGATGGATTCAGATTTTGTGGGTGCTCATATTTATTTCTGAAAGAGAATCAGACACACGCATAAGTGACATAACTATTTGTGTTTTGCATTTTGATACTTGCTACAATCATAATACATTGCATAAAGTGTCTTTTTAGTTTTATTTGTTTATTTGATGACATACTCATATGCACAGTAAAATAGCACCACAGGGGCATTGTTGTGTGTTTTGGGAGGAGAACCAATCAAATTGTCAAAGGTATTATTTCCACTATACAATAACATGTCATGCTAGCTTCTACGTGTTTGTTACTACTAAGCCTTTAAAGCCTAAACCATGAAATAATTGCCAGGAAATTTAGTTTTTACTGATCCTTCTGACAACAATAATTAAAAAAAAAATTAATTTGCATATAGGAGTTTTAATTTTTATCATATCTGCTGCATCAGGCATTTTTGTTTTTTGCAACTTATTCTTTACAAATGAACTGTGCCGTTTATTTCACACTGACTTTTACATCATTGTCTCAAAAACTCATGGATCAAATATGAAACACTTGGCTTTAAAAGACTAAGACTAGCCATTGTAAGTCTTTATTATTGCGCTGCGCTGAAAGCTACCTGAAATGCTTGCAATTGTTCTAAAATACCACTGTGACAGTCCTGCAGGAACTAGAAAGAGACCTCATATTTCAACCATTTTAATTTCGCTTTAGTGGCTCCTTGGTGAATTCAGCATTGAATTTAAAAATCCTTTTTCCTCTTCTTGAATGAGCTCCTGAATCAGGCCCTATCATTTCTTGAGAACCTCATAGTATCATTTCATCTCAATAGAGCACTTCACTCTCAGACTACAGGCTTACTTGCGAGCTTCCAAAAGTAGAATGGGAAGCAGAGCCTTCAGCTATCAGGCTTCTCTCTCTCTCGTTTGCTTTTAGGAGACAGAAACATCCCCTTTACTGCAAAGATTAAGCTTCAAACCTTCCTTTTTGATAAAGCTTATAGTTAGGGCTCGATTAGGTGAACGTGAGCCCTCAGGCTGTTGGCAGACTTCCCATGAAGCATTGAGCATTTCTTATCCATTCCTGTCTTTTGACTTCTCAGTTATACGCCACTGCTACATAGAAATAACTTTTGTCTAGTCTCTCCTGTAGTATGTGTTTAGTCCTATATGTTGTTTATTGCCTCCCTCTGCGCTCTTCCTGTTAAAAAGGGGGTTCTTTCTCCTCACGGTCACCAAGTGCTTTCTCAAAGGGGAAGATTTGATTTTCTGGGTTTTCTCTCTGATATTTTCTGGTCAGCAAGTGCCTCAAGATGACAGATGAAATGCATTGATTTCAATAGCCCGGCATGGCACGTACAAACAAATACTGTTTAAAATTCGAAACCTCTAAAGCAATAAACACACGCCATATTGAAAGAATAAGTAAGTGTCATAAGAGTAGCTGAGAAAATTCAGGATGTTCCAGCTGCTGTGGCTTGTGCTCCATAAGGGCAGGTTTAATACTCTGTTGTAGACTAGCAGTTAGAGGGAGAAATGTACAGTTTCATCATAGTGGCGCCATTGCACCATATTAAATAATAGATCATTTGGTGGAATAGTGAGGAGACAGACATAAGGGCTATCTGTTATTGAAGTTTTTTTTTTCTTTTTAATCCAATCATCTGAGGATGATTGCACAAAAATCTGTGGCAGATTTTTCTGCTAAATACCGATTTAATTATGTCTCACTGGTCTGAGTTATTTCCTCAGGTGGTAGGGGTATGCAGATGTGATTATACAAAAATACACACACATATGCAAACACAACAGCTGCAATCCTGCCTACTTCTATTTACCCTCTCTCCCTCTCACCCACTGGCTCTGACCGGCAAGCTGCAAGCTTTGAACTGCTTCCAATTAAAAGTTACCCTCCTCCGCGGACAGTTTGTCAAATTAAATCACAACTTTTTGGCTAATCTCTCATTTAAAATGTTTGTCGTCCCACACATGCTGACAAGTGACACGGCAGTTGGTGCCAAATCAAATGGTGATGCGGACTGGAGGTCAGAAACCACAAAGGACCTGGGCAATTTGAGTTATAAATCCCCTGAAAAAAACTTTAAAACAATTTACCAGTAACTTTAAAAGATCTGTGCTTGTTTGCAAGTTTGCCAGCATAATGCAGCACATCTCTGTGAAAACAGAACACATTTGATATCACTGGATATAAGCTAGAACCCTATGAATAAGCCACCATAAAAAGCATTCTCCTTTAGTTATTAGCATACTTGCCTGCAGTGGACTATGATGGGACATGAGCGGCCCCGGTAGCACTTGTTAACTTTCCTGTAAAAAAACCAAGACAGAAAGAAAAAGTTAGTGTTAACACAGAGACGATAAAAGGGAGAGATATGACTTAGGGAATCCATCATAGAAATCATCAGAAAAAAATACTTTAAGGAGCCAATTATTCACTTTATAACAGCTGAACTGGGAAATAAGGGAGCCAAAGGTGTTGTTGCATTGTTGCAATTGCACAGCTGAGGTTCAGGCCAGTTTTATCTGTGTGATAGAATGCATATCATAAAATGCATATCTACTCATAGCAATAAGGATGAAGGTAAGGACACTTTTCTTCTTGCCTATTTATTTTAGCTGTGAATACATTGATGAAGTAAAACCTGCAAGGAAAAAATAAAATGTTTAAATATTTCAAACCATTTTAAAAAATGAAAGTGTTAACCTAAACATTACTTTAGAATGGTAACACCTGTTTATTACCACACATACAGCATCACATACAATCAGCACTTGCACATCTAGGCTTCAAAAAATAAGCATGTTTAGCATGTTTTACATGTGGTGCTCAGTGTGGCTATCACTGCCATGAGATTCACCAGTGTGTCGCATACGACCTACCATGGTGTAGCGGACAATTTAATAGCAGAGCACTAATTCCAAAAAAGGTGTGATGCTGTGTAAAATGTAAATAAACACAACCCAATTATTTGCAGATAATTTTAGATTTGGCAGCAGCGTCACATCTCAAAAGAGTTGGGATGGGGCAATTAAATGCTGGACAAGTGAGTGGTGCTTAAAAGTAACAGCTGGAGGAACATTTTGCAACTAATTAGGTTAACTGGCAGCAGGTCAGTAACATAAAAAAGACATATTAGAGAGAGAATTTCTCAGAAGTAAAGATGAGCAGAGGTTCGCAAATCTGCAGAAGTCACTGCACGTTCAAACTGTGCGAGAATTTAGAAATAATGTTCCTGCACTTTTGATATCTCATTCCCTGCAGTGCATAATATCAGAAAAAGAATAACAGAATCTGGGGAAATGTCAGTGCTCAAAGACAAGCCTGGAAATCAATAGCGGATGCTGACGATCTTCCGGCCTTCGGGTGGCACTGCACTAAAAACAGTCATCATTCTGTCATGCAAATCGCTGCATGGTCTCAGGAACACTTCCAGAAATGATTGCCTCTGAAGACAGTTCACCGCGCTGTCCACAAATGCAGGATAAAACTCTATTGTGCAAAGAAGAAGCCATCTGTGAACATGATCCAGAAATGCCAAAGCTCATTTAAAATGCACTGAGGCAAAGTGGAAAACTGTTCTGTGGTCAGATGAATTGAAATCTGAAATTCTTTGGAAAGCAATGACGCCATGCCCTTCAGACTAAAGAGAAGAGGGGACCATCTGGCTTGTTATTAGCTTCAAACGTTCAGTGCAAAAGTCTGCATCTCTGGTTGTATGGGAGTGCATTAGTACCTATGGCAGCTTGCACATCTGGAATGGCATCATCGGTGCTCATAGGTATACAGGTTTTAGAGCAACACATGGTCCCATCGTTTTGTTCAGGGCCTTGTATATTTCAGCAAGACAATGTTAAACTACATACTGCAACACTACAGCAGCACGGCTTTGAAGTAGAGTTCAGATGCTGAACTATCCTGCCGGCTCCAGACGTCCACAGACTGATCATTACGACTGTTGCCGTGATTTTATGCAATTTATTGACATGCAAATCTGAGTGTGCAGGTGCCTCTCCGCGATTGGTGCATTGGAGGGACGGACCGTACCGATTGGCTAGTGACCAAGAGGCAGCATTTAAGAAGACACCGCCCTGGACCGCCAGTTCATTCATCCTTGGCCCATCCCAACCGGCAGACTATGTGTGTTTTACTTAATGATCATTGCTACTGGAGCACGTAGGGGTGGACTGCCTTTTTCTTTGATCCGTTTTCTCCTGTTTTTGTTAATCAGGGACAATTGCTCATTGTAAATAAACCAGCATCAACCTTGAATAATAGTGTGATGTGCTGCTTGGGGTCGGATGGGGATGGATCACCCTTATGTTACGGTCTGGCCACGCCTAGACGGGCCATAACACTGATGTTAAAATAAACGGTGATGCCACACAAGGCCACAAGGCTTTTTTAACTCGTGTTTTTGCCATCAAATTCTGAATGACTTCTTTTTGTATGTCACATTTATACAGTCTAAGCATTTGATCTGTTTCCTATGTTCTGTTGTGAAATGTCATTCAATCATTGCATCCTGTTTTTATTTACATTTTACACAATGTCCCTACTTTTTCCAAACTGGGGTTTACTTCTGCAGTTATGAGAGGTTCCTCATGCACTCCACGGTTTAATTTAAACCAAATTTCAATATGAAATAGTACTGTTTTTGTTTTTTTACTGATGCTCATGTATATTTCAAAATCAGTATAGTTGAACACAATCATGAGAAATCGCACAGACATTTATAATCTGAAAGAAAATCATCATAATGTTCCACAACAGAAGAGAATCTGTGGCTGCGGCCACCCATGCATGAAAAACGTCACCGGTGTGAGGAACGCCACATTCTTCTTTTTTTAAAAGACTGAGGTTAGGAAAACAACAACTTTGCACCTTGTTCATCAAAAAAACACAGCAGTGAGCAGATCTGCACAAACTCACAGCTTCCATGTGAGAAAGCAGCAGAAAGGCTGAGTTTGATCCCAGCTGGAGATCATCTCTAATTCTATTTTATGGTGAAACTCAAAATAACACTATTCATCTGAAACACACGATGTAAAGGTACGCTGTGTGTATGTGTGCGTGCGTGCATGTGGCCTTTTTATAATCAATTATGCATCAACAGTCAAAGAAAGAAGCCTCAAACGTGTAGTTTTGATGCTTTTCCTTCCTTAAACTTCAAGTTTTTGTGGTCATTTATGTCATATTATTTAAATTTATGACCGTCTTTAAAAAACTTATTGTAACAGGGTGTAGTGGGGAGTAAAAATAGGGCTTTAAGATGGAAAAAATTAATCATTAGTTATTTGTCTTGCTCATTATGCATCTTATTTATGCAAGAGGTCAAAAGAAGAAGAAAAAAGCTAGTATAATTATATAATTGTCACTTTGTTGCTAAACAAATGAGGTAAGCAGTGGGTTTTATCTGGTGTTTCCTGCAGGGCAAAACAACAAGCAACAAGCCCCATCACCAAAATTCCCCTCACATTTTCATCCTCTGCCCCACTAAAATTGAAAAGTCAGACCTCACTAGAGACAATCAAAAGTGATGTAACCATGGAAACAGCCAGCAGAGGATCGCCAGTAGGCGGGGTGGGAGGTTTGGGGTGTGGGTGTATAACAGGGCGTGAGATTCAAAGGAAATGCCCCGTAAGAGAGATCCTGGCTTGATGGAGAACCAGATAGAGAGACGGGGATCAAAAGCCAGAAAGGGAGGCGCAGAAAAGAGCGAAAAAAAAAAAATCGATGGAGTGGATGACGACAGAAAGATGGTGAAAGATACAGACCGGCAGCCTGACGGACAGAAATGAAAGACAGAATACGTCCCCTCTTTAAACACATTAGCATTTTGGGATCGATATCGTGAAAGATCCTGTTGTTGTCTGCAAACCGGCAAAAATGTACAGCAAGGTCAACATTTCTCCTCGCATTTGCAACATGAGGTCATGTTTTTCTCATGCATTTAATTGGCTGTGTCCCATTATTTCAAACACAATAATGACTACACAACCCATGCATCAACACGCAGCAGCCCTGTATCACGTAAAAATGTATTTTTAGTGACAATAACTCATGAAATGTCCTACTGCTACCACTTGCAATCTGCCTGTAAGCAGCGCATGCAAATTTCCCCATTATGAAACTGGTCCCAGATCTGCCTATTTGATACAACTAAGCATATATACATATGTTTCAGTGACTCCAGTCAAACACTGCCATGTTGTTTAAAAAGTTGGCATCTCACACACAAAGTGGCAAAAGTCCTGTGATGCACTGAGTTTAGTTTAAAGGGGCACATTTTAACCCAGACCCTCATCCTTTCCTTAACATAACCAAGTAGTTTCAGTGCCTAAACCTAACCAGTAAGCAAAGGTGAAAGTATCTTATGAGACCAATGTCTATACAGTGTGATCAGCTGGATCTAGATGGAGGGAGCCCAGTCTCATAAATGTGATTGTCAACTTTGTTCCCCTTTGCATTATAGAAGATCCAGCAGAGCATATATATGCTAGTAGACTGGATGTCGGCTAGTATGATATTTTAGACTTTTATTTTTAAGTCTATATTGACTTGCAGGATTTAGGTAGCAAAACTACTTATATTGGAAAAGGCTACAGTTTGGGTTAAAACGCACGCTTCTACAACAAAATATGCTGTAAATATGCTCAATTTGCATGTCATATAGGGTAAGTGGAAGAAAATGAATGGACGGCTATTTCACACTATTTATTGTAGTAGTAGTTTATAATA
The DNA here is from genome assembly GCA_015108515.1 of Hemichromis elongatus. Lineage (NCBI taxonomy): Eukaryota > Metazoa > Chordata > Actinopteri > Cichliformes > Cichlidae > Hemichromis > Hemichromis elongatus. The sequence goes on along the minus strand of VUQR01001480.1, from coordinate 11,979 downwards.
AAGTATTTTATAAAACGTGTATAATAAATTCAAGGCTATGTTTTGCTAGTATGAGAAACTGACGATACGATGACTCACTGGACAATCAAAAGAAAACCAAATAAGTTTTATTTATTGTTTATATGAGGACCAAGTATTAGACCGTAAGTCAGGAATCACCAGGCAACACAGAAAAATGAAACAGACTAAAGCTAAGTGAGAGGAGGAGAGACAGATACCGGGCGGTAGCAAGAAAGACAAAAGCGACCAAGAGAGGAAAAGGAAGCATGGCGAGAGAGGAGGGGAGACCGGAGGCAGTCAAGCAAACCATGAGCAAGCAGAAAAGGTAAGAGGTCATCTCGGGTCACTGGGCACAGCGAGAACAGAGAAGGAGGAGTGAGATGAAGAAGGAGAAAATAAGGG
>VUQR01001480.1:0-11557 GCA_015108515.1 Hemichromis elongatus | reverse complement strand
GGTGCGGGGGGGGGGGGAGGGGGGGGGAAGGGGGGAGGGGGGGGGGGGGGGGGGGGGGGGGGGGGGGGGGGGGGGGGGGGAGGGCCCATGAGGCCCCCTGGTTGTAGAGTCACAGTCTCCAATGATCACTTTTGTGACTATGCAACTGGGCTTATATTACTAGCTGCAACATCACAAAAATGACACTGGCAACCGCAAGTTAGCTGGTAAAACAGGGGGAAGGACAGAGAGGATTTGTAAGCAAGGCTTGGGGGTCAGTCAGGCCAATGTGATTGGTGAATAACATGCCCGCACAAGCGCAAATGATGGAGAGGTACTTCAGCCGGTATCCTCAAATCGTCGAGGTGAAAAAAGGCAACACCAAAAAATAAAGAAAAGGGCAGGTTGCTATTACGAAAGCACCATATCTGCTGTAATAAAAGTGAAAAATATCTCCCTCTGTGCTTTCTTCATTGTGTTCTGACCCGGCTGCCCTGTGAGTAAAGGCAATATTTCCTAACTGATGGTGTATGGTGACGCCCACCAGACCCTTTTATAAAAGCAGTGACCACAAACTCTTACTCTTGATATCCCACCTAATTGATGTGCGCCAGCAGAATGGAGACACCAGGACTATATATAAACCTGACTTGGAGTCTATCACTTGAGAAAATCCACAGTGAATCAGAGAAAAGGGGCCGGGGCGGCTAACACCTAATAGGCAATACAGTATATCAGTTTAAAAGAGGTCGAAGGGGAAAAGGAGGAGAGCGGTTATAAAGGCGCCAGAGATAAAGGATCACTTTGGAAGAGTATCCTCAATGCATTTTGAATTACACTGTTATCGAGTGGAAAGTGCCCGGGATGTTTAGAGGATATATAGATATTTTTCTGCCTGCACCTCAGGATCACAAGTCAAAACTGCGGGAGAAGTGCGAGGTTTGAAGCCATTATGCTGTAAAGAAAACAGAAAAGCCTTTCAAAGCCTCTGTGGCTCAGGAGGGTGGAAGACAGACAACTTCAGGAGCTTCCATTAGACTCCTTCACTTTATCTTTGTTTTAAATAAAATGTCAGAGAAGTACCATCACGCATATGACCTCCTGGATTTTAATATGACACAGCGTGACCAGTTTCTGAACTGGAATAAAACTGCATATACAAAATTCAAGCCTTGGAAGCTTAAAGGATTCAGGTGCATTGGAGGATTTGTTTTGTAACATAGATTTCTGACTGCTTTACTCTTCTGATGCCCTACTTGTGAATTTTGAGAACCTTTAGATAAGTTGCACAGGCTTTGTGCTAGACAAGGAACAAATACACAAAAACTAAAGGACAACGGAAGAGGCTGTTGAACCAATGTCAAAGGCTGCGTGGTTCCTAAAAGTTAGCCTCATCATCACAGGATGAAAGAAAAGCATCAGTGAGAGTTCCAGTTAGTCAAGCGCTGCAACATATCAAGCAGAACAAACAAAAAAGAAACGTAAAGCACTGCAAAAACATTTATTTATGTAATATTTCTCCCATCCGTAGTCTCTTCTTATATTTACACGTGGAGAAGACTGACAGCATGCACACAAAAGCAAATGTTCCGCTGCCATTGCTCTGTAGTTTGGTTTTTCTTCCGCACACTTACAAAATGAAAACGTTGGCTGCCTTTGTTCTACCGGAGCAAAAGACGAGGGAAGAAACGGACTGTGGTGATTTCTCTTGAATGATATCATACAAGGTGTTTCTCAGCTCTGCTGTGGAAATGAATGCTGTTATCAAAGTGGTTTTGCTCCAAAGGCGCCTTTCAAGAGAACTTCCGAAAAGTTTCTTTCATGGCTTCTGAAACCTCAATGCTTTTTCTACCAACATTAACAGCTTGCTTAAGGACTTTATGCATTTCAAATGAAAATCAGTTTCAAGTATCTCTTTAAGCAAAATGCAAAGAAGTCTTTTATACTACAGTATAGAAAAATACGTTTAAAGAACATACAATGTGCAGGCCATGGTTAAAGAGTTGGAGTGAAGGTAGGTAGTATTACTGTGAGGGATAACATTGCTGCTTTTTCACAGCTCCTTGTCTCGTGGCTGTTTAGTTTCTCTCCGTTTTGGCAAGAGATAGCACCTAAAAGGACCCCGGCACAGGGTCAAAGGTCAAATTATGATGCATAAGAGGAAACCCTTCCCTTTAAAGATTTATTTAGAAAAATTACTACATTAAGTTTAAAAAAATAAAACTTGGCTTTATTTAACAGGTTTTCCTGCTGGGGAATCAAATACAGTTGTTTTGTCAGAAGCTGAAGTCGACAGACGGAAAGAAAACTGGGTGGCGACAGCTATTGGTCCACGTTTTTGACTCCCTTTGACTTTGTGTTTTGCCCTGAGATGTTTTCAGGTTTGCTTTCACAGTTAGGATTGTGCACTAAAAACTAAAAAAGGCCAAATGACTTTATGCACATGTGTCTGGCGCCTGAGGATTGGAAAAAACCCCCAGCAGCCTTTGATGCCCCAGAGACGAGAGTGGGCTGTTTGATCTTAAGCTTTCTGAAACTTTCTGAAGAAGCTCCCTACCTGCGGAAGTCAAGTAGCATTCGGCTGGTTTCCGGCACATTCTGGTTGAGCCAGGTCAGGAAATGGAACTGAGTGACGGTCCGCGTTTCGTTGGTCTGCATGTTCTTCAAGTAGAAGCTACGAACCAGGAAGTCATCGCACCAGATGTGTTCAGACACCAGGTTCACCTGGAAGGACGCAGGAAACAGGCATGCACTCAATTTATTGTAGACGAGAAATGTTCGGATTGGCTTATGCGCTCACTAATTCCAGAAAAGCAAAGTACTTCTAAATTGCATTGATGATGACAAAAACACAGACCACATGATAACCGACTGATTAAAAGTTGAACGCAGCTTAATATCCCATGTTCTATTAAGGCGATGATCTTTTGTGATAAATCATCTTTTATTTTTTATTTGGTCACAGTCAAGTTCATACCATAATTGGCCCTGAGTCAGATGCTAATGGTATAAAACGGCTGTAGCTTAACGCCTAGCTGCGTAGCATCCAAAATAATGATTATTCAGCTTACACTGGCCATTGCTGCAGCCCCTCAATTCATTCAATGTCTGAAACGGGTCATTTAAGCGCCTTTCAATGCCCATTTTAAACCAATCAGCTTTCTTCTGATTGGCTGCCCCTCAAAAACAGCAGTGGTGAGAGGATATTCGCTCTCATTCACATCAAAAATCAAGGAAAGCATTTATAAAGTGCCTACGTGCGCTCTAAAAACTCAGTTTCAGACATTTATATTCAATATATATCTGACAGAAAAGTAAGGAAAAGCATAACGGATCTTCTCTTGTTTCTTTTACCTCGTAGATGTGGTACAGGTTGGATCCTTCGTCTGGCCAGTAATGGTAGCACTGCTTCACCCCGCTCTCAACAAGAGGTGTCAACATAACAATGACCACACAGCCATTCTCCCAAACCATCTGCAAACAAAATACACAGGCAGGTAAATGATTGTAGCTCTTTAAAAAGGCCTTATTCTTTTGAAATGAAGTAGATATTTCTTGGTAGAGACAAGAATGAACTCGTGTGTGTTTTCTCTCAAAAGTCTAAATATTCTGTGTTACTTCATGTTCTTTGAAAACTTCTAAGTTTAATCAAAAGTAAAGCGTTCAGCCATTTCTTAAGAGTAGGAGTCATATTCTTGAAGGAGAGGAGAGCTTGATTTGGAACAAGATCTCATATGAAGCTGTCAACACCTCCCGTACCCTGCCAACAGTAACACTGACATGTGTCCTCACTCACCCACTCTCTTGGATATCGGTCCATCATTAGTTCAAATTTTGTTCTAGCTATCATTTTGGAAAGGGAGGTGTTTGTTTCAAGGGAGCGAGGAAAAAAAGAAAAATCTTGGTTTGAAACATGCTTGCTGTCTCCAACTTTTGTGAGCAACTATAAGGAAGTAAAGCTTTGTGACAAGTAATTGCTGTTGCTGTTCAGGCTGTTCCCTCCCCCAGCTGGGTCGTTCCACATCTGAGACCCGCCTGTGGTCGTATTTTTCCTTCTGGCAGTCATATTCTCGAAGCCGGAGGGTGGGCTTGCTCAGGAGATCCATTCAACGCTGATCAGAGGTAACAGTCAGCCGTTAATGGAAGCCATAAAACAATACCGCTCCCACATCATCGGGTTAGATTATAAAGATGGCCGCACCTGCCGCTCAGTCGCGAGCACTGCCACACCTTGCCGAAGATTTAGCAGATGTTAATTGCGGTGGGTTTTGATTTACTGCGCCTCTCCGCACTATTCCTCTCAGTCCTCCCTGCTTCAGTGATTAGTCTCATGGATCTAAAAATGTGACGGTGCACTTTTTGAGGAATTGTGTTAATTTGCTTCAGCTGACAGGGTGCGAACTCGCTGCTGCTGCCTGGAGGAAAAGCTCCCTCTTTTAAAACTCAAGGTTTGTTAAAAAGCTACATTTATTTAAACCCATATTTTTCCAACCAAAAAGTGAAGGGTGCGCTGCGCTCTTCTAGAAAGTTTCGTGTACATAAACTTTCTGAAGATGTTGGAAAACTTCTTTCCTGTGTAATAACCTTGGCCGGTTCTTGATTAAGCAATCTGATAAGACACAGTAATGCTAGTTAAGTCAACTGGGCCTCAACACAACATGAAGGCTGAATAAAGCCCAAGTACAGAAGCCCGTAAAGCACAGAGAGGCCACATAATGAACCTGAGACGAATGCATGATGAGCAGTAGGAATCGTCTGAGGCTTTTAGATAAAGTCTTTAAATGATCTTTTTAGCTACAGGCTAAGGCCTGCGGACTGATATGGAGATACTTAGACACCCATATTGGATCTGTGGCTTCTTGTTCACATCTATTTAGAAAGTCTTATTGCTTTATTAAGGACTGGGACTCCTACGTGACCTACATTATGTGCACTTCTTTCAGGTCAAGGGTATCCATCCTAAAACTACTATCGCAGATATAGAGGTAAGTCGAATGTATCACTCAAAATATATTTAAAAAACATATTTATAGACAAAAACAAGATTTGAACTAAAGAAATGGAACAAAGGATGTTGCAGAAATGTTGAACATTATATATATATATATATATATATATATATATATATATATATACACATACCAATATAACAACCAGCACTTTTCTTTTCTTTCCCTGAAGTAGAATTATTTAGAGCTGGACGGGGATTAGTGGAAAGGAAGAAGGAAGGAAGGAGGCGAGCAGTGGTGTAATAAGGTTCATTTTTCTCATTCCCCCAGACAAGACCTCAACACCGCCACCGCTGTCACCACAGAAACCCACCTAACAAGCTGAATTTCCATTCAAGTCGAGCTGAAAGTCGCACACCTAATTTCTCGCCTCGTTTCAAGCATTTTGTTTGCCTGCTTACTTTGCTGGACTGTTAAACTAAAGTTATTTTAGTTCCACTTTTGTGTAATCATAAACGTGCCATTGTGCACGCACATCGTACAGCACTTCCCACTCGTCTTGACTGCTCACTTGAAGCCAAATTTGACATTTTTATTTTTTATTTTATTCAGTCTCTATTTATATAGAGTGGGTTGGCTAAGCACGCATGCTTTTTTAACAGCACTGGAATGACGGGGGACCAAAACAGTTTAGCTGTGGTAATGGGCAGTTTAACAAGCGACAGTGTACCTACAAAGTTATTTGTGTTAATCACAACTTTGTACAGCCTTTTCCAAAAAATGATTGGCGAATGCAATCGAGAGCACGGTATGCAACAAAACTAAGGTTTATTAAGAAAATAGAAAAGTGGTAATAGGGTATTTATTGCCAAATTAACCAAGAAAATAACATTTGGATTCTGTGTTCTTGTTTTTTTCTGGATACTTTTCACGTCTCAACAAAAAACAATATTACACAGCTCATTTCAAATGAACTGCTTTTTATATTTCACTCACTTGGAACTTCTGTAGTGTAGTGACTCTATACAAGCCCGAGATTTCTTTTTCTTTGTGCCCCTCCTCCAAGTTATATCCAGCGGGGATATTACTTGTTTGACAAGGGGACCTTTCCTTCCAACCTCCCTGCTGCTCCACTCAACATGCACCTAACACCAAGACTGGCCAGAATAACTTATTGATCTCCTGGCCGCAGATTCAAACCCAATCCAACATTTGGGACAGTGGGAAAAGTGTTTGCTACCCCCTGCATTAACAACGTGTCTCACTGAAGGCCAGTGTGTGTGTGTCTGTGTGTGTGTGTGTAAACAGTGGTGGCAAGGCCAGTGAGTGTTATGGTGAAGGAAAGATTAATAATGACATCCACAGAATCGGCTGGTCTCCTGTGTGACTTGCTTCACTAATAAAAATCGGCTAACTCTTGTTTAAGAGAGGAGATTGTATTGATTTTTGTTTCGTGTGTGTGTGTGTGTGCATTTACCTGCCAGAAATCAGCCACAGTGGAGGGCAGGGGACCTTGAGTGGCAATGTAGGCTGGGTTCCTGGGATCATGATCCATCTGTGGGGAGAGGAAAAAGGACAAAAGGGTGTAAAGTTATAAAGGAAATCTCATTTTGAACGGCATGATTCACGTTTGCCCTGTCTTAAATTTTTAGATTTATTAGCCCATGATTATTTTGTTTAGCTGACTTCACTGGTTCCTTGTTTCTGGAAAAAAAAAATGTTGCACAGTTCTCAGGAAGTTATCAGCACAGCAAGGTCAACTCGGATCTGAGAAAAAAGTAAAGATTAGAGTTCAATAATTGGCTCTGACCTTGGTAATCTTACCCTGTAAGTCAACAGCATAACAGACATTTGCAAGGTTCATTCCAAGCAAAGAGAATGAAAGCTGTTCCAAACATTAAGTTTATTTTTTTCACTTAATTGTGAAGTGAACACAACAGTTTTGGATAAGTTTAATGAGAAAATTAAATCATTGTGCATTCCTGGCTGTTTCTGGTAATTCCAGCTCGATATTGTCCATCTTTCCTCTACTTAGTTTCTGTCATTATCATCCTGATCTAAGCAGCAACTTCTAAAATAAAGCCAATGGAGAAGTCCCCAAAACTCCAGATAGAGCAACTTGAGATTGTCTGTTATCTTTTGAAGCCAGACTATTAAAATGTACAGCTTTACAGCAGAATAAACATGGCTACAGCATGCTTGTAGTAGTAGTCCCTTTAAGGGCATGGCCTTATACAATTATTTATGAATGGCCATTAAGTTAACTTTAGTAAGAGCCCACGTTTGTGCTCCAGTTTTGAAGTCATTAATTCATTCACATATTTTCTATCAATTGGCAGATACACTATAAGGCCAAAAGTACTGGGTCACATACATATGTCGCCTACAGGAGATGTTTGGCCATGGAAATCCATGCCAAGAAGCTCCCAGCACACAGTTTTTGTGCTGATGTTAATGCCTAAGGAGGTTGAGAACTCTGACCACCCAGCTTGTTGATAATTTGGCACTTCAATGCTAAACATAGTCAATTCAAATATGGTCACTCCTTGAGCCAAACAACCAAGAAGGATGGTGGCTACAACACATACTTGGAGTCTTTAAAAATAAATGACATAAGCGAACCTCAGCAAACTCAGCAGTGGAGTGAACTGTCGGTTTACCCCATGCATTGAGTTTTGCTGCTTATTTAATTTTTCTTTGTGATTCTTGTTTCATATAATGTTTATATTAACTTCATGTAGTAATTTAGATTCATCAAAACCAGGACAAAAAGATTCAAACAGAGATTTCATCCAAAAGAAAACACTCATCAAAGCAATAACATGAGTATGTCTGGGCAATTAAGGATGGGTGCAATACAACGGGACAACAGGACAGTATATCTGTGTCTATCATATGTGTGAGCATGTGTCTATGTTTGTGTTTTTCCTAATGAGTCTGCACTGACAGGATTGACACCTTTAATTTTGTTCGTTACAACAACAATAAAGCTATTCTATTCTATTTTATTCTATTCTATTCTCAGTACCTAGTTGATTTAACTTTATTCCTCCCGTAGTGTTCTTCACTCCTGTGTTAAATTTCTTGTATTAAGTTCCACTTCCTGTTTTATTTTGGTGAGCTTGTGACCCTTCTGTGTTGTCTTGAATTTTGCTTTTATTTACTTGTCTGTTATGATTCTGTTCAGCTGTGTCTCATTTTCTCCAGCTGTCTCCACCCCTCTAATCACCCGTTTGTGTATATATAGTTGCTCTTTCTTTTTGGGTGGCAGCTCACTTCCCTCTCATGTCTCCCAGCATGCCCTAGCTTTAGGCCTCACAAATGTAGTTTAAAGTTTTCAGTTTCTTTTATAATTTATGTTCCATGCTTAATAAACAGCTTGCTTTTAGTTGTTCACAATCCACCTCTGCATCTCTGCATTTAGGCACTACACATGTCTGACATGAACGAATAAGGAAAAGCATTTCTATAAAATTAATTTTTGTCCATATTTGAAAAAACAAAACAAAACACTTTTTATGCTCCAAAGGGCCTCCAGGGATTTTCTACAGTGTGTGTCTTTTTCTTGAAGTAAAAAAAAGAAATAAAGAAACTTATATTGGACACAATATAATATAAAATGGCTGAATACCTCGTTCAAAGATACTTTTAAGAAAACTAATGAAAGCACATAAATCACCACACGCCGTGCACAAGGAGAAATCATCAGTCCTTTAGAAATGAGCAAATCTAAGTGTGTTAGTACAATGTGCCCTTTGTTTAAAGTACTGATATTCATGGCTAGAAGCTTCCCGGAGAAGGAGCTGAGTGGTTGCAGAGTACCTCAGACTTCTTCCTTAACTTAATGAAAATTCCGGAAGGGTGGCGGAGGCGTCGAGAGGAAAAGACAGGAGACGAACGTGAGCTGAATTTGCGAGCAAGTGAGTGACAACCCTGCCAATTACCATGCAAATTGTATAGTAAATGTAATAATTGGCTGACCAATTTAGCTGGAAGCAATTACAGAGGGAAGACAGATAATTTATGGGGTTTTTCCGCACACCAAATTGTCTTTAATGGCCCTCTGTTCCTTTTATGAATGCCAAACAATAATGCACTTCTAATGAACTTAAAATAATTTTACCTAGAGAAAGAAAAGGCGACATGGTGGCAGCGAGTTTTGCTCATTAAAACAGCGAGAATTGCATCATGGACAAAAAATAGCTGGAGGCAGAAGTGCACTTTTCAAGGCCAAGAAAATATGTGGACAGTCATTTACATATATTTCTTTTAGTGTTGGGCATTTTTTTTCTCGATGTTATTATTTAACATCAGCGCTGGACTTGTAGCAAAATGACAGAAAACATTTAATTTGAATATTTATTTCATGTCTGCAAGAGACATTTCCACCCAGTTTTTAAAAAAATCCCCCCATGTGTGTAAGCACAACTAAGCGTTACACAATATGAGTATCTTAGGAGCTAAAATCTATTGCCTTCCAGTCAAATAAGAGGTTTTCAGAATTTCACTCACATTCGTGACTGCTTTGAATGAAGCACTAATATTCCCCTTGTCTATACCAGAGTGTTAGAGCCTGGTTTTAAACAAAAAAAAACAGAAGAAATTGGAAGATTTAGAGTGGTAGGATCTGGAAAATTATAAGAAAAGGATCAAGTAAGGCAGAAAAGAGATTGTAAAGTTTGAAACCTTGTGATGGATGAAGATGAAAACGGTAGGGGAAGATACAGCAGGGTGGGAGAAAATGCAGAGTCACTATAAAGATGAAAAGATGAGAAGCGAAGAAAAGGCGCACCAGGAGGGCTCTCTACACTTGACATCTGTCGTTTTATTTCGTTCTCCACCCTCTCTCCTTTGCGGAGACACAATGCTTCCTGACATCTCAAAGTGTATCCAGAATTAAACCCCACCATTAGTGACATTGCGAAAGGACAACTGTCTTTCTCTCTTTCACACACACTCCTGTTAACGAGGGAAAAAAGTGGAGGATGTGACGCGCGTAATTATCCCCGTTGTTGGGTTTTTGTCTTTTCTGAGGAAGGAAGGAGTCAAATTCTGTGGATGTCACTGTCTGATTAGTCTGATGATGTTACTACAATCTGACACCTCTGTGTGCGTTGGTGTGTGTAGGTGTGTCTGTGTGTTGTTTCCATCTGGGGTTAAAATGCTGGCTGCCAGCTATGTGAATTAGTTGCAATTGTGAGTCTATTTTAGGAAATGATCATCATAAAGCTTCTATCACTGAGACAAAAGTCATCGTTAGCATGCGCGGATCACTGTTAAAACTTCTATGTCGTGACTTGTGTTCATAACAAGTCCAAATCTTTGATCCTGCTCCTTCTTTTTTTTTTTACCACTTTTTTTTTCTTTATTTTAAATTCTGAAGAGTACTAACATCTAAGTTGGCTTGTCAGTGAGTTGGGCTGATAACCGAGTATACTGGAGTCCAGTCACATCACACCTGACTTAGACTTTTGTTGAAGGGGGTTTGCAGGGTTTGCGGTTACGTCGTAGGTTACGATGTAGATTTCCCGCCGAAACATGAATTGAAAATATTTTATTTATTTTATTTAATATATTGGAGGTGAAGTGTGACCGTACCGTGACATTTTAAGCTAACAAGCAAACTTGCTGCTGTGTTTCCTGTTGTAGTTTGTCATATTGTGTTAGATCCTTGGTTTTTCTTGGGTTATTTCTTTGAACTGAGGTCGTTTGGACATGCAAAAGTCCTTTTAGTGAAATTGGCAACACTGTTTGTTGGGTAACGTTTCAGGACAGACAGCCTGTGTTACACTCTGATGCATTACGAGAGTGGAAACAAAATGCAATATGTGCTTTAATTTTCTTCAGTGCAACTCTTTTAAAACCTTAATCAAAAACTTCAACCGGACTGCCAATAAACACTGTGAGGCTGATTTAAAGTCAGTGTTATCTGCACACGACATGCACCAAAATAAGTGTGTGTGTGTCTGAGTAATACGTGAGTGATTGATTATGTCTTAGGAAGTGTGTGCATTTGACTGAGTCTGCAAGGAAACTATTGAGTCTGTTTTAGACTAACGGTGTTTGTGTGTTAAAGGAGGAACTGAGTGATTGATCGTGTTTCTGAGTAACTTTGTGCAACTGAGTGAGTGATTATGTGTGTATGTGGGACTTTGGGCCACACAAAGTCGGTGCATTTGTAAAACTCTGATTAACAAATATAGGATAACCAATAAAAAGTTCCTAAGAAGTTTGTGATCCTTCTGCTTTTCTTTTATAACACAAGACGGCAATAATACTTGTAAAAAGAGGAATTAAATGTTCAGCTTTTGTTGCTTATTAGTGAATTGCCACATTGGTGTAAGCCAAACTCAAAGATCTAAAAAAAATGTTTAGATTTTAGCAATCTAATATGTCTAAACATTAAGACATATCAGTTTGATCCTCCACATTGAAGTTAAGGAAGTCACAGGCCATTGAAACCAGGCTGACCAACAGCTGCATTATGCGGTACTCATAGCAGTGCCAATTTAATCCCCATTACTACTCACCTAATTCAGTCACATGCAAGTGATGTTGAATCAGAACATATGGATAAACCCTACATTGATCAGATTAACATACAGATATTTTTTTTGGTGGTAACATGC
>VUQR01001478.1:0-15429 GCA_015108515.1 Hemichromis elongatus | reverse complement strand
ATTCTAACAACAGCTTATCAAGCTTAAACGTGCTGCTGTTGTTTCTAGCGCAACATCCGCTAGTTTCCTCTTTCTGGCGCAAAGGGGGTGATAAACAAACGAGAGACGGGACTTGCGACTGAAAAGCCGATCAGCTGGTCATTAATCAGTTTCGTTATTGACGCAGCAACAGGAGAGGGAGGGGGAGAGGATTAGACAAGAAGAGGCAGCAGCGTAAAGACGAAGCAAAAAGCTCTGGCTTTGTGTCTTTCTTTTAATTCTATTACGGGACAGATCGCGTTCCTTTTTATCTCAAAAGTTCGACCTCATCGGCTGTCATTTTTCCAGCACAGAGTCGACAATTATACTGTTACAAAAAAAAAAAAAATCGGGCATACCGGGCAAATGCTCAATCGCCAGTCCAGCACTTGGTGAAGTGTCAAGTCTTTTCAAGTAAACCGGTTCAAGTCCAATTCAAGTCCCGAGTCATTGGTGTACAAGTCCAAGTCAAGTCCAAGTCTTAGATCATGTTTTCAAGTCAAGTCTGAAGTCATAAAATTAGTGACTTGAGTCTGACTCGAGTCCAAGTCATGTGACTCGAGTCCACACCTCTGGTAGGAGAAAGGAGTCAGGTTAACCTCTCTAACCACTGTAGGCTTGCTAGACAGTAGTTCATATCTTCAATGGCTAAAAACCCAAGTCAAAGCTGTAGATTGGCCTTCAGCAATGACTTCACTATTCTCTAGTATTATTTTTAAAGCACTGCATTTACATGAACACACCTCATCATTTTTTGAAAGTTGTGCAATTGCTTGTTTTGTAAACTGCACACAATGTTCAAACGCCTTATCTATGGCATTATTTTAACATAAAAACGAAAAATCACCATTGGCCCACCTGGGCGAATGCCTGGTTTGCCCGATAGCCAGTCCAGCTGTGTGGTCTGCTCGTGGGTAACAGGCATCTCCGAAAACGTTAGAGCACTTTTGCAAATATGTGATGTCTTGATAAATCCAGCAGAGCAAAGTTTACACAGCAACAATCGTTTATTTAAGTTTATTTCGTGATCCAGAAAGAGTAATATTTCAACCTCTGCCACTGCCACGTTCGAGTTGTGGACAAAATGCATTCTGGGATATTTGCCTGGGCTTAGCTACAGTAGCTAGCGAGCTGATTGGAGACCAAAACATCCTATCAGTATTTTTGCATCCAGGTCTGTGATTGGTTGGTTTTGTGTACAGAGAGTTGAGCGTGCATGAAACAGAGACGTTGTGAGCGCGAACGACACACTGAGCGCAGGTCCACAGATGTCTGTGAGCACGCAGAGAAGAGAGATCTGAGCAAATGCAAAAACTGAGTGAGAAGGGCTGTTATTGTGTGTGTATATCAATAATCACAAACACTGAAATTCATTTCTTGCACGCAGAAAATAATTTTGTTTGCTCAAATTAAACTTATGTTCACTCAAAATATTTTTTCCCCTCAACATGCAGCATTTTTTTTTACATGCGCTAAGAACAGAGGTACTAAAATAACACTATACTTATCTGATAAAAGCGACCTCATTGTGGTGTTACCTCCTTCCTGTTTGTCTTGAACGGGCTGCTTTTGTGACCTGAAAATAATCTCACTAAAAAAAAATGTTTTTCAGAGTTTCTGCTGACAAGTGCGAGAGGAGACGGCGCAGATTCAGAAAAATTAGGTGTGTAACAATAACAACATGTATAATGATTTTAAGGTACATTATAGTTAAAGCTCAAGTTAAGACAACAAAATGTCTGCAGACTTCTCTGTGATTGCTGTTAAATTATGTTTGTATTCTTTTTATATTTCAGAGCCAATCATTTTAGAGTCAGTTTGGCCAAATGTAATTATTTACCCCTCTGCTATTTGTTTTGTGTTGATTGTTTTGATTTTACAGTACCAGTCAAATAATTGGAGACATCTGCAAATTGTGGTTTTTCTTTTTTTTTTACTATTTGGGGATTGCAGAAAAAAAATTAATGTCTAAATTATAAAATAGCTGTATGTACCAAACACAAAAGTAGAAACAAAAAAAATTCCAGCATCCATCTTTGTTCTGATATTTTTGACTCACTCCTAATTCAGTTTTTAGAAGCGACACAGTTACAGAGCCTGGACAGAACAGAAGCGTATTGAAGCTACACTGCTGCTTTGCAGTGAAGTAAAATGACAAAAACAACTGAGGTCAGGTCATCTCTGATTGAAAAGATAGGGTGTTACACAAAGCACCTTCTTGACTTGTAGTCCATTGCTTATTTTTGTGAATGCAGTATTCTCTTCTGAGAGGATTCATATGGATTTCACCTGCTTTCCCAAATGTCAATTCAAGAACACTTTCTTCATTCTTAAACTCTGGTCTACCCCAACCCAAACTATCCCATATGGGTTTAGATCAGGTCATTATATACACCACTTTATGTGCTCTGTTGCCTTCAATGAGCCTAAATATGTGTTTTTACGGATTCTTCTGTTAACATTGCTGCTGTGAGCATGAGCAGAATGTGATGGCATGTTACTTACAAATGATGGTGTTTTTTGTAATCATGGCGATTAAGTGTCACGTCAGCCATGTCTATTTTGGGAACCACATTTGCTGATACCATCCATTCGTCAAGTGTATATTAGACTCATCGACCCGAGTTCAGATTCCATCAATCTTCAGTATTTTTCTCTTTGCATCACTCTAGTTGTTAAGGCCTCAGTTGCAGTGATATGTCATTGGAAGCTAATATTTTAGATGGAAACATTGATGTGAGTACTAGCTTGCTTTGATGTTAACTGGAGAGTAACTGAACTTCTTCTCTGGCTCCACTAACATAAACTTTCAAAGTTCTGAAAGTTTGAGATTACACTATTTCATATACTAAATGAATGAATGAACTAAATGAATACTAAATAAATACACCAATCAGGCATAACATTATGACCACTGATGCCTGATATTGTGTTGGTCCGCCTTTTGCTGCCAAAACAGCCCTGACCCATTGAAGCATAGACTTCACTAGACACCAGAAGGTGTGTTGTGGTATCCAGGGGCGCTGTAAAGGGGTGGAAGGTTAGGACAATTCTAAGGGCCCAGGCTGAGGAAGGGCCCAGAAGACCAGATCCCCTTTTTTTCGTATTTCTTAAGATATAAGGAAAAAAAAGGATCTGGTCTTCTGGGCCAGAAAAAGAAAATTTTCTCTTTTTAATATTTACGTTAAATTTGCCAGGGCCCCTCCTACACATAATGTGTATTTTGTCTATTTTGCTTATATATTTAACAATATTTAACATATAATGTATTATAATAATGTACTGTTTATGACACACCCCTCCCTTTCACAATGGTTTATTCCACCCGTCCGTCCAAGCTATGGTCGCTAGCATAGCGTCTCTTGCTATGATGCAGCTCAGACAGTGACAAATGCAGGCATGTCACACCATACAGGGTATGTTTATTGGGTTAAATTTTATCTGTGAAAAATGTAGAGGGCCCAGAAATTTTGGTTTCCATAGGGCCCAGAATTTCTGGTGGCACCCCTGGTGGTATCTGCACTAAAATGCAACAGATCCTTAAGGGGAATACCATTTCTATGAAAAGGTGTACATGGTCTGCAACAATGTTTAGGTAGGTTTTACATGCCAAAGTAACATCCACATGGATGGCGTGATCCAAAGTTTCCGAGCAGAACATTGCCCAAATCACCACTTTTCCCATAGTGCACCTCAGTGCCAGGTGTTCCCCAGGTAAGCGATACAGACAAACCCACACCAGCACCTGAGTATCCAAGTAATGTAAAAGAAAGCATGATTCATGAGAAAGGTGCACCATCTTCCATTGCCTCATGGGCCAGTTTTGGTGCTCACATGCCCATTGTTAGTGTTTTTTTAGACTGGTCTTTGAGTATGCAGCCCCAAAAACAATAAACTGCAGTGCACAGCTCAAATGAGTGTAGCTGCCACAAGCAGTCACAATGACTCTCTAATAGTTGATTGTGAACTATTACTAATGTATGTTGAACTTCTCATGCACATTCACCCTATGAATTCTCTTTACCAGTTTTCGAAAGTTAAACAACTGAATCTTCCCATCACTTTTGTCCTGAATCAGTGATCATCTTTACCAGTAACTGGCAGTAAAGTTGAAGTCACTTGTAAGGGATTTCTTACTCTGACCAGCAGTGGCCCATTTCCCTGATTGCTTCCTAGATATGTTCTGGATTCAAATTGCAAACACAGATGATGCAATTTAATTTGCAGGAGCGTGACCCTCAGATCTTCACTCCTATATGAAGTAAACAAGTTGTGAAATCCAACATCTTCTCTTCTTCTCCTCTTTCTCACAAACACACACACACACACACATATGCTGTTCAGAATGTAAGGAGGGGCAAACATGAGCTGGCATTCCCCAAACTGTGTTCTATTCATTTGCAGGTGTTTAGTCATGAGCGTAACCACTTTCTGGAGTGGCCCAGGTGTCATGGATCTGTTTATTTCCAAGATCACTTGAAAGGAATCATTCCTCTTTCAGAGTAGTTATTTAGCATGAACTTTCATGTTGAGAGCCAGTTTGTGACTATCTGTAAAAAGCAGGTAAAAACCAGTACCCGTCATTTGAGGGATTTTGGATTTACTTCTGTAAATCATAGCTGAACTCTCTAACTGGGATTCCTTTATTCCATCTAAACTACATGCAGGTTTCCCATTCTTCATCACTACCTTGTTTGTTAATGGCTGCTTGGCTTCCTTTGATTGTTCTTTCAGATATTAAATACGTTTTGATTGGAGGTGGGATCGGCCTGTTCTTAGTTGCTGTATTCATTATAGCAAAGTTCTGCATCATTAGGAAGCAAGTGAGTCAAAACACTGCAGGTGAGATGGACTGTGAAGTCATATTACAGCCAATTAAACTTGCAAGAAAATTCTTTCAATGCAATAGTATGCCAAATTAAATGCATCACACATCTTTAAAATGTGCAACTCTCCCCCCTGCTTCCTTATAGATGTCAACATGAGAAGATTTTCAGAGGTAGGTTGTTAACCTCATACATTTGTTGTTTACAATACAACTAAACACAATGTATGTCTGTGAAGGTTCTCAGTCATCCAGGTCATGGTCATCTAAGGAGCTTGGAAAGAAAAGCGACTACACTTGAGGACGTTTCACCTCTCCTCTGAGAAGCTTCTTCAGTTCTAAAACCAAATAGTATAGAGTCCCAGCTATTTAAACACTGCAATCCTTCTACAAACATGGCATCCCAGTGCATTTCAGACCAAGCCACACCCTCAGACAAAATCTGGATCATCCCAAGAACAAAACTCCCAACACAAACTATGCAACATAGTGTATGCTGTGCAGTGCAGTGAGGAGTACTCAGACCTCTACATCAAAGAAACCAAACAGCCACTTCATAAACGCATGACACAACATAGAAGAGCCACCTTGACAGAACAAGACTCTGCATCTAAAGGTCAAAGGTCATTCATTCAAGGATGCCAAAATTCAGATTTTGGACAGAGAAGACAGATGGATTTACAAAGGAGTGAAAGAAGCCATCTATGTCCACTGTGAATGGCCATCTTTGAACAGAGGGGGGTGGGTTTAGGGTGGCTGTAGGTCTGCCACCTATAATCCAGCTTTGAGATCACTTCCCAGGCACCTCAAACCCTCACTCACATCTTGAGTCAGGTGATGTCAATAGGACACATGACAGGGTGAGACAAAGGTCTTACAATATTTTACCTGAAACTTCTGCTGATAATGGCCCACATCCCTTTTCACACCTTGGCTCTTGTGATGAGTCACATGATCAAGAGTGGATCAGCGACTCCAACTAGGGCCTAAATACCTGGGAACTGAAGAAGCTTCTCAGATGAGAGGTGTAACATCTTCAAGAAACTTAAACAAGCCCAATCACTTTTATTTTCAAGCTCCTTAGATAAATACAAGGTAGCTCATCTGTCTTCTGTTCTATTTAATAAATGACAGTGAGGAATATATATAGATGGACTCTAAACAGTTTTTTTAAAAAGTGAAATTGTTGCATAAACTGGTGCAAGTGAGTCTAAATTTTAACTGCTCTCAACCACAGCCTCAGTTGCACTCTTTGAGCCATCTCAGCCAATCAGAACGTTCTGATGCAGCAGTGTCCAGAGGCATGTGATGACGGCAGTCAAACACATTGAGGAGCGAGATGCTGTGAACACTGAAAAAGTGAAACATCAACCTTGTGGCCATTTTTTGTTTTTCTATTTTACTTTGTCTGTAATATTTGTTATAATGCTGTTTATTAAAAAATATCTAAAGACATTTGTGCTTTTGTTGTTTTTTTTATTTGTCTGTGGAAAGTTGTTGAGCTTTAAAGAGCTTATAAATAGGTTCAGATAATGTGTCTGTTTGTTTGTCTGTGATTTTTTCCACTCTTTTCAAAAAAACGTCCCTGACACACACACTGCACAAAAATATGTAACACCACTCCCTGGGAAAGACACAGTTGGAAACTTTTCCACAAGGGGGCAATGTTTACCAACAACCACAGTGAAGCCTTTCAGTACTGCACTTAAGTGAACAATTTATCACAGCTGTATAATAACAAATAATTAAAAGTGATCAGATTATAATGAGGAAATCCTGTTTCTGAGCTTTCACTTGAGTTTGCCCAAAATCTGCCATTATAGTTGTTTAAATCACTCTTCATCGCCCAGATTTGCCCAATTCAGAGTTGCAAAACAGAGAAGAGACTATCGCAGATGACACTGGGCAAGATTTGAGCTACAGTGTAGACAGGATGGCAGCCTGTTGCAGGATTAACAAGGAAAAACAATTACATCTTATGTTAATTTCTAGATACCATTTACCATGTCTCTGGACTGTGGGAGAAAGCCAGAGTAATCACAATGAACTCACATAGGCACAGGAAGATAAATAAAATAATAAAATACGATACATTTGTTTTTTGAGCGATAGAGTAAAATGGAATATCTGGCATGTATCATATAATATGTCAATATTAAAATTTTAAACAGTATATTAAGTATAAGGTCAAGCGTCTTGCACTCATTGTAAGCAGAGTTAGTGCTCAGGTTGCCGATCTATGACTTTGGCAGTTTTCCATGTCCATACTATAAGATCTATATCACCCAAATTAGAAGTCTTGAGGGTTTTTTTTGCCAAGTTTGTGGGATTGCCTTTTCCAGAGACACATGAAGAACTCATTAAAAAAAGAAGAAAAAACCCTGTCTAATATCCTGGAAACCTTACACACACACACACACATGGAGTAATAACATACAGATGTTGTCAATACTGAAGTCACAATGTTTACTACACAGTCACTGAACTACTTCTGCACTTTCACCCATATGAAAACTAGGAACATCTGGAACAATATGAGAATATTGAGCTCTCATTTCACCTACTTATTCACTACTCTGCAGAAATATATCATTTATACACCTACAGCCCATGATGCTCTTGTCTTTTTGCAAAGTGAATGGAAATAGAAAAGAACTGGATCAAAGGCCTGGTGAGTGAAAGGGTTTGTTTGTAATATGGGAACCATTTTTATCCAGTTATCCATTTTAGGGTCTTTGAGCCCTTTGCTTGTTTTGTTTCTAAACTGATCTGGCCAGTGTGCTTGAGCTATTAGAGTTCGCATGCATTAACTGTTGGGGGGGAAAAAAGTTGACAATGTTTTTGTTTTTAAATAAAGTCCCGCCTTTTCCATTAAGTCGTTGCATGGGTATATAAATGTACACATCATTTTGTTTACTTTGTTTTACTTTCTGTGGAGCAGAGATTCACAAATCTGAAGCTCTTACTCATCATTTTCAACATGCTTGACAAAGTCAGCTGGTGGGTTGGATGGTCTGCTTTGTTCTCCCTTTGGCTCAACCACTGCAATTTCTTTTTAATTTATACTTTAGACATTTGTGTACTTAATTTATTTCACTCCATACTCTATGTCTGGCCAACAACATTTAAGCATAACAGCTTCTAAAAGCTTTTTATGAAGTTTGTCTGTTGCTTAAAACAACCTAAATATTATTTTACTTCCCAGCCAATACTGTGGTCTAGCTCCTTGAGAAAAACAACAGTTTTGTATTACACTTTTTCTCCAATATATGCTGAACAAAAAGGAAAAATCAGTCTGCAGAGCTGATAAACAGTCTGAAGAAAAGCTTGACCAATGATCTGTGATTCGTTTCCTTTTTTTATTTAGTAATTCCCACAAACATTTTTACTCCAGGAGCTTAAATAGCTTCTGCAAAGGGGAGACGTCTTTGTCAGAGGAACATCCAGGCTAGTCAAACTGTCGCCAAACCAGAGCACTTAAAGAAGCCTCAGTCATTTATCTGTAATCATATCCCAGATCACCCAAGCGCTGCTTTCTGAGGTTTGATAAAAGCTGGCAAAGTGTTCTAAAAACCCAAAGCTGAAAGACTGCTGTACAAAAATTGATGTCAGATCCTGTTACCTGCAAAAATGGCAGAATTTCGAGATGTGAATACACAGAGACTTGCAAAGAAACAATAATAAACATGAGTGTCCAGGGATCTTTGTGAAAGCAGGATGAATTACTGCCCCAGTGAAGTGCTTGAGGAAAATCTGAATAAATGCAAAGATTCCCGCACACAGAGACTGCAACCAACTCACTCACTCCCTCTTTTGTGTCAGCACATGTGTGTGTGTGTGTTCCAAAATAAAAGCCCTGATTGAGGTCTGTGGCCACTGTCCTCCACAGCTGGAAGTGCGATTTTCTCAGCGTCAATCTAAACAACACTCCCTTCCCCACCCTCCTTCCTCCACAGGAAATTGCATTTCCCTGTTCTTGTACCAGAAGAAGATATGGTGGATGAACATGCACCCGCACACACACAAACACACACACATATGCTCACCTGAGTGTTTCTATACGTGCAAATGTGCTCATGTGCTCATATGAGCCTGCCAAATGTGCTCTCACTGAGTGTGAAAGGAGGGGGAGGGATTAGAGGAGGTTCTGAGTAGAAACAAAGAGTCCAGTGTCTCATGTTACACTTCTCAGCTGGAGAGGGGGGGGGCGGGGGCAGGAGAAGAAAAGGAGGAGGGAACCTGGGACTTCTTTTCTTCACAACTGAGAGTTTATGGAGGTTGCAGTTGCGGAAAATGAAGATCTCCTCTGTAGTCCTGGCTTTCCTGACCCGAGTTCTTTTTGCAGGTAGGAAAAAGTTTACTTTGTTTCATGTCAAAGTGGATATGTAATGGAGACAAAGTGCTTTCCACTGTTTTTCAGAGAAACTTAGATGAAAAAATCGGGGAAGATTTTGAAGTGATGGATAAATAGGTGGTGAGAAATATTCCCAATTATGTCAGGTTTGCGGACTTAAACTCTGTACTGCATATCTTTGTCCAGTTTCTGCAGCTTTGTGAAATTAGAGGGTGTTATCAACAGAACAAAGCTAAGTTATCAAAGGGGGATATCTTTGCACAGATTGGAGGGAATTCCAGAGTGAAAATTGGTAGTTTTCATGTGTGTGTGTTTGAAAGAAAAACAGAGCTTATAGTTTCACCTCCACATTCACTTCAGGAGATTTAAGTAACTCATCACATGAGCAGCACTTTACAGTTTCTAAGCTATATTTTACGTGTTATCTTCTGTCACTCAAGACCAAATAAAAAGCAAAACTGAAAAAAAGCCCTGATCGTAATTATGCACTGCACTCAAAACATGTGACCTGTTTGACAGTGAAACGCTTGCGTGTCGTGGAAAATGGGGATTGTGAAATTGGTCAAAGTTGAAAAAAGCAGAAGCGTGGTAGATAATTTCATGCAACACACACAGCAGTAAAGTTTGATTCTCAGCCATCATCCCACATATGTCATCACAGCTGCCAAAAACAACATTGCTGTCAGCTCGAGAGGGAGAAAAAC
The DNA here is from genome assembly GCA_015108515.1 of Hemichromis elongatus. Taxonomy (NCBI): domain Eukaryota; kingdom Metazoa; phylum Chordata; class Actinopteri; order Cichliformes; family Cichlidae; genus Hemichromis; species Hemichromis elongatus. The sequence goes on along the minus strand of VUQR01001478.1, from coordinate 5,528 downwards.
TGCTGAGTAACCACAAACGCACAGGGAACCGTGGACTGTGTAGATATTTATGTGATGCTAATGGCTATTCTTTCTCAGTCCACTCACTATAAAAGATAAATTCAAGTCAGCTATGCACTGAGTTATTCTTCTGCTGGTGAATAACACTAGGCTGCATTCAACATCACATTACCTTTGATACAATATGGACACTTTTTCACCTTTTGTGAACGGTACCCCCCAAAACCAAACCTGTGACCGGACAACCAAGCCCATGGGACATGGCCATTTTTCAGAGCACTGTTAGGATCTTTAGCCTGCCTTTAGCCTGTTACTGCAGTAACAGTGACTTTGAAATTCTAATTTTTGGGCCTTGTAAAAGTAGTTTACAAAGACTCAGGTTATTAGTCAGCTCTGGGTCCAAATTAAATAATTACTGGTGAGCTTGACACTTTTTTCTAGAGTTTCCCTGCAAGTTTTTAAAACTGTGCTTTTGTTTTCCTTTGGGAATCACCATATTGGTGCAAAAAATAGGTTTTTGCTTGTTTTTTCGGGCATTTTTCAAAGTTTAGCTAAAGAAATGGAAGCAAATTATGTAGCTATGGGTATCAAGGTGCCTAAAAGTAAAAAATTTATTAAAATGATATCTTTACTTAGGTGTTACACATAGAAACAACGGTGGTTCAGGCACCTTCTTTATGCTCGAATGATTCATGGGTCAGTGTTGAGTGGCTTAACAGAAAAAAAAACACCTAAAAAATTGTTTAAAAATGTATAATGTATTCTGTGGTTTACAATATTAACTGAGGAATAGTTAACACCTTTGTTGCAAATCACTGAAGTCGCATGTAATTCCATGAAGTTTTATAATACAGCACATAAAAAATACTACTAAAAGATTACAGATATATTAGAGCAAGTTTTAATGTTTGCTTTAGTGGTGGCTTTTTGAACATGTCCATAAGTCTAACCTTACATTAAAACAGGGGTGTTCAACTCCAGGCCTCAAGGGCCTGAGTCCTGTAGGTTTTAGATATCACCCTGGGTGAGGAATACAGTTGAATGAGCATGCAGTACAAGTAGAATCGTGGCTACAAAGCCACAAATGTTTTTGTTAATAAACCTGCAGCCAATAGCATATGAACACATCATGGATGTATGATAGCAAAGATCCTCCAAATAATATATACTCTAATTTTAACTTATTTGTACAGATCTGTGTTCGGCCATCAACGCCACCATCACCCCTTCTCCCTTCACGGTGGCCCAGGAGGGAGAAAATATCACACTTACTTGTGTTGTTTCCCAGCGACGTCGCAACACAGCATTACCTGTGGTTAAATGGACCTTTCTGCCAGCGGGCACATATGAACCAGAAGATGAACTGCTCCTTGCCCGTGTCAATATGAGGAAGGAGCGTTTCTACGGCAACTACACAAAAAGTTTCCCATGGCCAAAGATGAAACTGACAGTTGTGAAACAGGGGAAGATCTTTGAGCTGGTTATCTTGAACGTGTCCGAGGGGGACCGGGGGCTCTACATGTGCCGGGTGCAGGAGTTTAAAAAGCATCAGGCTCGCTGGAAAGCCTCATCCAACTGCACTGCTGCTACTGAGCTCAGAGGTGAGGGCTTGGTTTGCTATCTTGACACTTCCCTGGAGTTATAGTTACTGTTTGACATTTGAGATTTACAAGTGATTTACAAACCACCATATCAGAATCAGATTCAAGAAAGTGTCCCGACTGAGTCAATATGGACCTTTGTAAATGTGAGAGCAGTGCTTATAGATTTAATTAAAGAGATGCTCCTATCCAAACAATGGATCCCAACAGTGACACAGTTTTAGGTAATATGGAAATAATAACATTATAATACATGTTATAATAACTAAGAATAATTTTCAACAGTTAAAAGAATATTTTGCAGCTAAAAAATTTACTCTGAACAGGTCAGTAATAAGAGTGGGTATGAACAGAGCGCCTTAGTTTCTCAGAAGTGAAGACGGGAACAGGTTCATCAACATCTAGACAAATATATGTGCAAATTCCAAAACTTTGAATATCTAATCTGTTGCAGTACATACTATCATCAAAAGACCCAAAATTTGGAGAATTCTCTGTGCCCAAGTGACAAGACTGAAAATCTATACTAGAAGCCTGTGGTCTTCGAGACCTTAGGCGGCACAACAGGCATGATTCTGCGAAGGAAATCACTCCACAGACGTCCAGAAATCACTATTTGTGAACACGATGCTGTGGTCAGATTAATCAAAATTTTAAATTCCGGAGAGGAGAGAGACTATCTGGCTTTTTATCAGTGCTTGCTTAAAAAGCCTGCATCTCTGATTGCATGTGGATGTATGTACCTGTGGAACTGGCTGCTTGGATATCTGGAAAAGCACCGTGAGTGCTGAAAAGTATATCCAGGTTTTACAGCAATGCATGCTCCCATCTAGATGACGTGCTTTTAAGAGAAGGTGAGACAATGCTGAACTGCATACTGCAGCTATTATACCAGCATTTCTTCTCAGTAGAAGAACCCAGATATGGAGAATGGGTTTGTGTTCCAGACCTTTTACCAACTTAAAACATTTGCAGCATGATTAAAAAAAAAATACAATTAAGATTATTTCAGGACTCTCACCTTAAATAATCATAATTGGAAATACATAGGACATATAGATTTAATTTTGTAAGCAAAAAGTGGGTAGGCCTATACTGAATACAGTGTAACTTATCATTAGACACTGCTAACAGCTAGTATTTAGCCACCATTCAAAAACTTTAAATGATTCAGAAAATGGTCCAAGCAACTCATTAGCAGGCAGAGAAACAGGCTTCTGAGTCGTTCATTATTTAGTGGTTTGTTAAGAAGCTGTGTAACCTTTGAGGTTAAAACCTCACATTGGGTGGCCTGTTAAAATTGGCAGATTGAAGATCCAAATCAACTTCATATGAAAAACATTGGGAGAATATTGTTCCATTTACGTTCTACGTTCTTGTAAAGTTGCATATAAGCCTCCAACTAAGGGCTTCAAGCTCATTGGTGGCATTCATAAATTTACAGACTTTAAGAGACTCAAGTTAACTTCAATTGTGATAGCTATTTGACCTAAAGGAGTATTTATGTGTCACCAGTAGCAGTAGTCTGTGACCACAGCTGGATGATGTAATGCATTGGGCTGAAAAGGCTGCTGAAGTGGGTTTAGTGAGCAAAAACATAATCCTGCTTTAGATTTGGGAGGGTAAATGTCATTGGTTAGTGAAGGAGCCTGTCAATTAAAGGTTCCGATCCTCTGTCTCAACAAGTTGTGGCTGTGACTGACTAAATGATCGTGGAGACAGAACAGCGAGAAAGTAGTGAGGTTTCTACTGCTACCACATGAGACGTTAGCATAATGGAATGGATGACACATTCAGTGTTACCAGATACTGCAGAGAAATCCACTCACTTTCATAAAAACCAGAAGCATCTTTAAAAAGAGTTTTTCTTCCCTGCTTTTAATTTGTGCCAGATTTGCAGAAACCGTTCAGCAGTTTCTGCTTATCGAGACTTTTGATCTCTTTGTTGTTCTTGTCTCACCTGTGAGATCCGTAAGCTAACTGAGTTATAGTAACATACAGTATCCAATAAGTCTAATAAAAAATCTTAATCAAAGGGGTTACATATGATCTCAGTCACAAGCAGAAGTAGAGAAAATCACGCTTCACATTCGTGATCAATTATTGTGGTTTAGGTGATTGAAAAGAAAGCTAATAATTAAGAAAATTCTACCATTTCATCGAACAGATAAAAATGTTATCTCTGATGTTCCTAGATGACTCCTGTTTCATCAGTTTCAGTAAGTTAGTTCTAAAAATATGTAAGATCAGACTGTTTTGTCTACAAAGGATGTAAAAATATACTGTATGCACCTAAAACTTTTTGTTTTTACCTTTCCTGTCTGGTAGTGCTAGCAAACAGAATCATGATCTGAATTGTAAATGGTTCCTAGTTAGCTGGGCTCGCTAATATTTGTGTCTTATGCAAGTGAGGGTAAACCCACTTTTGCGTGAAAAGCATGCCAAAACCACAGACCACATTTTGGACATGGCTTTATTATGTGGAGAAATTCAGTGCTTGAGTGCCCTGATGTGCCTTGTTATGGACGCTAGCTCAAGAGACGAGTTTGGAAAAAGATTACTTGCTACACTGGCAAGTCGACACACTCATCCACTCTTCATGGTCTGATAAATATTATGATAATTTTTTAATGACGTCACTAATGCTAATCACCATTAGCACTTGAAAACACTTGAAATGGGAATTCTGAAAACAGTAGTTTACTTGCATAATCAGTTGACTCAGAGTATTTTATCCTTGCAAAAATCTGAAGACAGTTTCTTTTTAAATTTATAACCATACGATGTCTTCCTCCCCACATTGTGATCACCACATTTTCCATGAATGCATTCCTACAGGCTGTGACTTTTGTGGCCAAGTCTGGGTTTAAGCAGACACGTAGTCCCTATTGAGAGCTGTTGACATTGGCCATGAGATTGAGTTTCCCTCCTTAAAGTAGAACAGACAGGGAGCCCAGAGAGACTCAGCAAAAATGGAACAAGAGATAGTTGTGCCCGGGAAGGTAGAGCTTGAATATTCATTTACAATGACAGTCGAGTGGGTAGCAGCAGGCTCGTGTTGGGCTCTTAACCTTTTGTGGTTGAGGATGTGGGGAACTGTTTTCATCCAAAGAATCTCCATTCCATTATGGTTTGAGTGATGATAATAATAAAGAAGCTTACTGTGTCACTTTTCAATACTGAAATTAGGACATGGAAGGAATACCTCATGATTCAACAGCTTGTAGAAACACTTTTAGCAGCAATAACTGTGATAAGTGACCCTTTTTTTATTAAGATTCAATTTAAATCATGTTTTTATTAGTGCCAAAACACAGGAGTTACCTATAGGCTCTTTATACTGCAGGGTAAAGTCAGTATAAATTTATTATTTTGACCACTCTTCTTCTGGAACATTGCTTCAGTTTATCAAAATTTGTGATTTTTGCTCTCTTAAGCTGTGTAAACACTGGAAGCGTTTCACTCTTTGCACTTGCACTTTTGACGCTGGAGGCTAGTGATGGGAATTCCGGCTCTTTTTAGAGAACCGGCTCTTTCGGATCGGCTCACTAAAAAGATCCGGCTCTTTCGGCTCCGAAACGGCTCTTTAGGTTGTTTTCTTGCTTTAATTAATTTAAAATAATTTATTTATCAAAACCAATATAAAATTATGCACAAAAGGAACTACTAATGTGAAAAAATGGTTTTATATATTTTTATATATCAATATATACGGTGGCCCATAGAGACAAAGCATGTACAAACTCCAAAAACCACGTGTTTTGGAGTTTGTATGTGCTTCGGAGTTTCAACGTGTTTGGACATCAAAGTATACCCCAGTTGAAATTTTAATGACAGGCCACTAAATCTAGAGTTATGGTAAAATATATATGTATATATATATATATATATATATATATATATATATATATATATATATATATATAT
>VUQR01001476.1:0-10929 GCA_015108515.1 Hemichromis elongatus | reverse complement strand
AAAGGAGAGTAAAAAAAAAAAAAAAAAAGAAAGAGAGAGAGAAGAGGAGGAGGGAAGTGGGAGGTGTGAGGGAGGAGCACGGAGAGGCAGTGGCAAAGTTTTATTGCTGTGAAAGTCAGAGGTAGGCGTCTACACAAAACAATACTTAATCATGATTTAAACTGAGAGTAATGCATGTGATCTTTGGACAACAGTGAGATAAAGCAAGCAGTCAGCATAATCTGTAGCTTCCTTATGATCTTTTATTTATCATAGTACACGCTGCTGCTTCATATAACAGGAAGTCCTAATCGTCTTCATTCTTTTAGAGGTATCTCTGTGAGATTATAAAAGAAGCAGAAAAACACAAAGCTTAGCAAAAGGTTTGGTGATATTTCCATGACAGAAAGTGTCGCTACTGTCAGGTCACAGGTCAGAGATGACTGCTACACCAGGAGTGCACTTTGGCCTCTCCACTCTCACTCTCTATCTATCCCTCCTTCCCAAACTCCCTCTATCACTGACCACCTGGCATTCGGCAGCACACTCCCTTTCCATCTGCTCTCATTCTCAAGCCGAGGAAACACTGAGGGACAGATGGATGGATAAAGCGGGTGGAAAAATAGGAGCAGGAAGAGTAAACAGTAAGGTCAGCGATGAAGGCAGCTGAGTATCTTTTATCGGCTTTAGATTAACAGAAAGCACGAGCACTGCACGATAAAATCCAGCATTTATTAACTCTTGTTTTGCACTGCACTGTAGACCTTTCCTTCCATCTCCTGCATGCTGGAGAAATGTGAAAAAAACATTTTCAAGCATGTAGTCTGCCAACATTTTCACTAGCTGTGGCTTTTCTCATTGACTCGGATTTTTTTAAAAATCACATCGTAACTCGTGGTCATCTGTTATTCTTCATGATTCAATCTAAGAAAGTGGCATTTCATTCTCACGAGGCCTTCACCTGTATGTTTGCAGCGTGTGGCTAAACAACTAAATGCAAAACATGCGATTAATGTGTGTTTTGTGTGTTCTCAGACTCACGCAGCCTAACACATATTTGCTGTTTGAATGAGTGAAGCAGCACGTAAGGTTGAAGTAAGGCCGATTTAATGGAGCAACGTGCGCTGACAGATGTTTGCTCTAACCACTCATTGGATGTTGACAGAGTTTATGCACACATGTGTGTATCACTAATAGGCAGAACAGAAATTAGAAGGTTCCTGTCCGTCTTTTACATCAGGCGCACAACTTGACAGCTTAATGTCTTCATTAATATGATTTGCACAAGTGATTCATGCAGGAATGGCTCACTGCGGTGTTTTCTTGCCCTTCACTGCTTTATAAAGTACATAGACACACATTAAAAGGATACAGAATTCACATGCTTTAATGGACTGTCACAGGACCAATTTGCCCCATTTGTGCCGAAAGAAGACTTTCAGTTTTTCTATTTGCATATTGAATGAGGTTTAGTACAGGTTACTCGGTTTGTGCGGGTCTTGGTCTTGGCACAGAGGAAAGAGGCTAGTTCGCAATTTGAAGAAAGAAGAAAAATAAGCTTCTACTCAGTGGCTCATACATTTCAAAGTTTCACAAATCCATGCTCTGAAGTTCCTCTAATATTCTCCAGACTTCAAGCCACAGACTGGCATATCCAGCATCTCCTCAGCCAGACAGCATCATCACTTATTCACTAGGCTACTGCGAGATGCCTCAGCTATTTATAAAGGCACAAGAGAATTCAGTGGCAATTGTCAGTTTTATTTATAAGGCACCAATTCTCAGCGGCCAACCCAAAGTGCTTTATACTGCAGCTTCCAAAGTTAGACAGAAAACCCCAGTGATCGCATCATGCTGTATGGGAAGCACTTGGCAACAGTGGGAAGGAAGAACTCCTGTTTAACAGGAAGAGACCTCTGGCAAAGCCAGGCTAAGTAAGAGGCAGCCATTTGTTTGTGATCGGTTTGTGTCAACACATGCCCTGGGTCAGCGAGAGTTTTGTTTTTTTTGGTTTGTTTGTTTAGTTTTGTGACATCTTTATCTTTATCAGCTAACCTGCTACAGTGGGCCCACCACTGATCAGATGGTTAGTGGTTCAATCTGCAGATCAGCAGTCTGCGTGTCACAGTGTTCTTGGCTCACTCACATGCTGATGGATATGATAGATAAAGTGCACAGAATGCATAAAGTGCTTCAAGAAGGTATGGATGAATGTAACTTGTAGTGCAATCAGAGTACCCAGTACAAATTTAAAAGTCCTGTGAAGTATAAATACCACTAGATGGATGCATTGCAAAGACACAGCTAACTGCTAATTAGTTCAAAGTGATATAACAGATTTAATTAGATACATCAAATATAATGTATATATTCACGAAACTCTCTTATACAGGTCTTGCTGAGAGGAAACTATTTAAGCATATTTATTTACTATAAAGTCTGTTTTCTAAATCTAGATCTAGATGATCCACATGTGTGAAAGTGTTAACATATTACATTAATGTAATTTACATGATTTGTTTTTATCACAGAAGGCATCTTTTTATACTCCTGTTTCCTCTATTTTTGTTATTTGCAGCATTGCCTTCAACTTATATTAGAGAACTTCCTTGAAACATAGAAATACACTTTACAAACCTAAATGTACGACATCTGAAAATTTAGTTTATGTTCACTCTCGACAGAGCTCGAAGGCAGAATGATTGGGCACTCGCCACAGGTGAACCTGCAGACATATATTACACCCACTATGCTCTCTGCACTTCAGCTGAGCATAGGAACTCTGATTCATATCAGTGCCATAAACAACAGGGCAAGGGCACTTTTAGACATGGATGGCATAAATCCCACGGTACATAGCTGATGAACATAAAAAAAATGCTGCTCAGTCAAACACAATCCATTTCTACACACCCTCCTCGTGACAGGATCTCTTTATTGTGTTTGTTTTTTTCCTCCTCTCTTGAGCTGCAAAGTTTGAGGCTGCGGTACAATAATTTAAATAGAGTCTGATGCCGCTTTCGCTGCAGCACAGCCAACACGGTGACCTTCAAAATATTAAGGCATGTCCACGCAATCTTTCAGTCTCCCCAGAGGCCATCATAAAGCATACTCTGGGCTGATGCCACAGGGTGCAAGGTGTAGGGGTGAGAGTTATGGTGTGCTGTAAAACAGAAAGAGGAGGAATAAGAAGCTAAGCCAGAGTGACTGCACGCTGATCAGAGTTAGCGTGATTACATTCAGTTTCATACAGGTTCCTTCTTTTTACTATAAACTCTATAAACTTTGATACTGACCTCTTTTTGTGTGTGTCTTTTTTCGCGTGTGTACCAATATGGTGGATGCACAATGGAGTTATGTCAGACATAAATCCTTATAAGGATAGCTAAATGAAAGCTCTTCGCTGTAGGATATAATACATTTTTCTTGAATTAAAGAGAGAAATTGAGAAATTTAGAAAGAAAGAAATTTATTTATTTGGATAGTCGCTACTTTTTTGTTCATTTTAAATCCAGTCCTTGTACCTCACTATTGTAAAAGCAATTTTTTTTTCGTTACCACTGACCTATGAATCATTCAAGGATAAAAAAATAATGCACTGGGGGATGAGCCACTGCTGGGTCCGCACATAACAAACAGCTTAGCAAAGAACCAATTTAAAATTGTGTCTTTGTTGTTATTAGCAGCCTGTCACCAAAATAAAAAAAAAAAAAAAATCACATGTATTGATTCCAGCTTTATTCCAGGTAAATGCCGAAAATGGCACAGTATGGTAATGGTACATTTGAACCAATAAGGTGATTCTTACCGAAAAACTTGGCATATCTTGGCATGATGCCCTTAGAAATTTGAGTAAATTGAACAAGTTGAGGTGAAACTGCCAAATGACAAAATACACAAGAGCTGAATCAAAAATCAGCAGCAACACAGATATAAGAAGACAGCTTGCCTATGAGACATCAGACTGTTGAAGAATAACAGTACTCATACCAAATATTAAACACCCTAGAAACTATGTTTTTGCCTTATATGTTGCATTTCAATGTATTTTTGCACATTTTAATAAACTGATGGAAAATTTGTGAACAAAGCATTAAGAAGTGGATGAAGACTTTTGCACAGTACTGTACCACCTTGTGTATTACGACCTCGGAAGAACAGGCTGGCACCAGTTGTGCCTCCTTTCAAAGCACTAATTGAACCTCTAGCCGTGGGTTTTATAAACATAAGAAAGCCATTAAGTCAATAGAGAGTAAGGTCGAGATGTTTGCCCAGTAAGCCCAGTCAAATTGTAATCCATTTTGCTAATGTTTGCATAGTGCTCAGCCAGAATTCAAAAAATGCTATGAACAGCATTAGACTATGAATCCTTAAATAACGCCTGTGTGGGAATCCATAATCTGTTTCTGTTCAAACATAAACAATAGCAACATTTATGCTGCTGAATTTCAACAGTACTCCGATATTTGTGCATGCAGCATTTTCACAAACTGAGGTAACCTACTTACAGGCTGTTAAAAAGAAATCATGCCCCCCCCAACATTCCTTTGCACCTTTATATTTCCTCTTGGCTATTTGTGGCATGAATTCAGCTGCAAGTAGGAAAATTTAGAACCAGCAGAGGAACCTGTTCATGACATTTACGGATGCGGTGACCAGCCTTCCCCTGCATGTTTACCCTGTCAACACCGCACACAACTGCAGACCGTCCACAGCAGGGAAAATAGGGAAATTGTTCTTTATGGTGATTAATGTGCAGTTATTTTGCTGAAAATGTCAAATGTGCATAGTATTTTTTTTTTTTTCAGATGGATGGTTATGACTTTGCTGCCTTACATTTGCAGCATTTTTCTTTCAGGCTCGCATGGCATTTTTACAAATGTGCTCCTTGCTGATAAAATTATCCTCGTAGTCTTGCTTATTTTCTCGTCATCACTCAGAACTGCTGCCCATGAAGGGTGAAAAGATGTCCTTTACAGTAAGCATGTGAGAAAGAGGGAAAGAGTGCAAAAAGACACCTTTCTCCAAATCTTCGGGCAAATATTTTAGCTGTTTAGGTTTATAAGGAATGGAAAGGGTGCTGACACTAGAAAAACACTAGTGTGGGAAGATGACAACAGGGAATACATTGGGAGGGGAGAAAAAAGCTAAATGATAAAAAATAATTGTGAAAACTATCAAAAAAAAGAGGAGGGGGATTTGAAAGAGGAGACAGAAAGCGATAAGCTCAGAAAAATAAAATCATAATGATGCAGCTGTCAGAGAGAAAGCCGACACTCTCTCTGCTGTTGATCTGTTAATCCAAGCAAGCATAGAGCTAAGTTAGTCACTAGCTAACAGGCAGTAGCTTTGGTGTTACCACTCAGAGTGTCACGACCCGACGCATTCACAGTTCATACTGTCGACTCTACAGCCCAAAACTAGAATCGCTGCCCTCACAAATTAGCAAGGAAGCTGTTACTACATTAGCAAATATGTTCGACCTGCAGTCTTGTGCAGCAGTGGGGAACATGCTCTGTAATCATTTGCAAGAAATAAGCTTATTTTTCTCCTTATCTGTTTTATTCTGCTCCTCTTCTACTTTATGTCATTCATTTTAATTCAGGTCACTCCTCATATCCTCACAGCACGGCTTCTCATGAAGAAGCAGATTGATTTTTGCCCAGAGGTGCTCCTTGTTAATGCTTTTACAAAATTCACTGGATATAAATTGATAAACTTAATTTGAACCGATCTTGCGATGCTGCAAACAAATCATGTTTTGCATTTGATTTTAAAGAATTTCTCCAGAGTTTTTGTTCGTGCATTTTATGCTCGCTGCGACCCGCGTACTCTTCATGAATTTTAACAGCTTCCTTTACGTATCAGAAATATCGACAGCCAGAGTCAATAAAGAATGAAAAATTTATGGACAGTGACTGGGCAAAAGGGTTGAGATGTGGTGCCCTCGTATCAAGTGCAGAATGATAGGATTCAATTAGAGCTGACATGTTTCTCAAGCTCTGAGGTAATCCTTGAAGGGCAAGTGTTGTCCGGAAGGGCCAGAGGACCAGAGGACCGCTGGATACTTTCAATAGGACATATTATTCACTGTGAATCACACTTTGTGTCAGTTGTTAACTAAACAGCAACTAAGTCGATGCAAGCTGGCAGGACAAAAATATGGTACGACTAGTACTGACAAATACATAGAGGAAAAAATATAATACATCTGCTGTGGTGTGCATTATAAATAAAACAAAGAAGCTGTGGTAATGTTAATGTGATTTGTAGCTAAAAGAGGCAAAACACGTTCTTCTTTAGGAGAAATGCCTACTTGCAAATTCTGACAACTAAGCTGTGAAAGACAATGTAACCTCACTGAGAGCAGAATACGCTTATTATTACTTGGCATATCCAAACCACTGCATATCTGTTATTATTATATGCACAAAAAATTACAGCAGAGCCCTGTTGTAGTTGCTGTTGTTGATAGTAATCCAATCGATGTTAAAGCCGTGGGTCAGCGGGCTTCACGCCGCTGCTGAGTCATTATGTAAAGCTACACTATCTCACAAAAGGTGAATCTTAATCTCTCTCTCTCCTTCCTCCCTTTCCTTTACACATCTGCCCTGTACATGCAATGAAATACCTTCCAGCCCTCCTTATTTCCTTTGTATGTTCCCCTTGCATAAGCTTGAGCTAGCTTTGGTAGCAGAGAGCCTCGAGCTGACCTCAATCCCTTCCCACTGTGGGTCACCGTCTTGCCCAGCAGAGCAGCTCTTTGGCTGTGATACCGAGCTGCAATCCACTATTTACTTAGCCCCACAGCTAGCTGGTTCCCATGGCCTACGGTGATTAGCCTTGCTATTCATACCCCAACAAAGCTACCCTCTAAAGCTCTCTGCCTTCTCAGCCGCTCTCCTCAAGGATGTGACTGGTAACACACACTGTACTGCAAATCTACTTAACACACTTGTGTTAGATAGGTTTGTGTGGGAGTCGGTGTGTGTAGCAGTGACTAGTACTCTAGCTAGTGACTAGCAATAATCTTCAACTAATATTAGCTGTGTGAGTGTAGCTTGCATGTAGTTCTACTGTCAAGTGGTTCTTCTTCATTCACCTCTTTTTTACTCTTTGTATTTATACACCACTCTGAATTTAATCATTAGTTATTATTAATCTCAGGCTCTCTTTCACAGTGTCTTTTTTTCCTGTCTCTCTCCTATCACCCCCAAACAGTTGTAGGAGATGGTGGCCCTTCCCTAAGCCTGGTTTTGCTGGAGCTTTCTTCCTGTCAAAAGGGATTTTTTCCTTCCCACTCTCGCCAAGTGTTTGCTCATACAGGGTCATTTGATTGGTGGGGTTTTTGCTGTATTATTGTACAAAGTGCCTTGGGACACTATACAAATATAGTTGAATTAAATTCAAATGAATTGAATTGTTGCTTCAGTTTAAGTGTGAGTTTAATTGGCGGGCCACTTCTTGCTCTGAGAGCGTTGTTTAAAAGACAATATGCTTGCTTGCTCATCATGCACAAATAATCCACATGTATATAATGTTCCACGACAGTTTAGCAACATCATGGCCAACGTGCCCTCATGCAGTCTTTCAAAATACAAACTGCATTTTGCAGGTTGATGACCTATGCGTCAGTTGATTGCTGATTGGTTGAGAAATAGGTTGAAATAGAGAAGGGAGCCACTGTGGCTCCCCACGTTTCTTTACAACATCCACATTTGAGTCTGAACAGATGAATACAATCTTCTACCTTGGGAATTAATTAAGGTGGTCTAAACCTAGAGTCTTTTTAAAAACAGCTCAGAATGAAAATGCTGCAACAGAGGCAGGGATGGATGACAACTGGAATGTGGGAGTATGCGAGCTTACAGACTGAGACGGGTTGAGATGGAGGGATAAAAGAGATTTAAATAGTTTTTCCTTTAGTGACTAAGCAAACCTCCTGTATATTATAAAGCATCATTTTATCTCTTCTGTCAAATGTGCAAAGGATCAAAAGACAATGGAGACGAAAAAGAGGAAATTATGTAACACCAACTGCTAATATAAATAATGAGGAAGATGCGGGTTGTTGGAGGGATCAACAACAAAAATTCGAAGTTAATACAAAGAGATGCTGTTTAGGTTTTTTTTTTTCCCAGCTGATGACCTGCATTGTTTCTATCAAACATGATGATTCCATACCTTTAAAACAATGTTTATTATTATAACCACAATGATGAAGGCCATTTAACCTTTAAAGACCTAAACGCATAGATTTTAATACGACTGGGCCAAAATAGGGACAAGTGACCTCTGTGGTATGATTTGCTTCTTTCAGGGTATCTTCCACGATCAAATCAAACAATAGCGATTGTCGTTAGACCACGTTCTTTGTAGCTTGGCCTATAAGAAATCTATGCTCGACGGCAAAATTTCACACAGCCAGATAGCGATAAAGCCCGCAGCTGTGAGAGGACAAGCAATGTGACTTAATGACCCCACGGAAACCTGCCTAGAAACAGACCCAATCGAACACAAACACAGAAAGAGGCTGGCTTATGTAAAGGTCATGCCTCACCTCTCGATTGGTAATGATATTGGCTCTGCAGGTAATTAGGTGCAGGTAATTCAACAACATGCTGAAAGCACCATGCAAAGGAAAAACAAGTGAACAAGAACAACTGAAGTGACTGGTTTGGTATTACGAGACTTATTTGAATGCCCTAAGGGGGGAATACCCCTTAGAGTCAGGAGTGTTGCCCACATAACTTTCGTAAACACTGGGATTTTCTCAACTAACCTACCAAATTGACACTGGAGAAAAGATCAAATGCTCAAAAAGTGCAAAACACAGTTATGTTGCCACGGTAACACCAATCATATGGTAAAGGGAAACAAAGAAGGGCCTACACTGATCAAAAATGTTGGCATGATGATATGGTGCAATCGAACATCATTTAACTCTTTAAAGCCTTAGTCAGTTGTCAATATAAGGTTTTCACACTGCTTTTCAAAAAAGCTAACATGAAGCTCAAACAGGCTCATCCCCAACACTGCCTCCCAACCAATCCTTGCATGAATCTACTCCTCACAATCCTATTAAATCCACCCTCATAAACACCATTGTATTTTACAAAGATGGGGGTTTTACACTCTGAAATGCCGGTCTCCCCTTTGGCTAAGATATACTATCGTCCACCTCACGCTGTCATGAAAGAGACTGATGTTCACGTCCCAGAGGTCAGACAGCCATGTTCCCCTCACTGCAGCTCAGCCTTGGCAGACACATTACTAAATTTAATTCACCTCACCTCTGCTGTATGTCTTGTGTGTATAACGTCTAGTAAAGGCCACTCCTCGCGGTCCATCCGGCTGTATTTCATATGTGTCTGAGCGAGACAGAGACAGACGCACGAGGAAAAAGCGAGAGCAGAAATCAATTTAGTTTGACATGTATGAAATACGGGTTCACGTCCCTAGAGGGACGGTTTGTAAATGGGAGTTTCGACCAGATTGTATCTGAAAATTGCAACTTTGAAGATGTGTTCAGTCTTGCAGGGGTTGGCTATAAAAACAGGGGGGAGAAGGAGAAAAGCAGTTGCAGTACTTTTGAGTTGTTTTGAGGCAACAAACTGAATGTCAATGAACATTAAAACAACAGATATGAAAAATAGATTCTGCTCCTCTGTGTAACTGAGATAAGAAGAGGGAGGGAAGGTAAAACATAAGGTGCAGGGAAAAGAGGAGAAAGGGATTCAAATAACACCCAGTAATTGTAAGAAGGGAAATGTGAGGAAAAAGATACAGGTGGGAGGTGTAGCATTACACTGAGCAGCTACTTCAGGCTGTAAGCTGACAGGTGCCAGAAACATGTCACAACATGAACTTTTACGCAAGAAGAGCCATTATCATAAACCATGACCTACTTTGTAACTGTTTTCATAACTGCTGGAACCCAAGATTATTATCTCAGTGAGGCAAACTGTTATGCTAGCAGTTGGGTATTTTTACTTTTCCTCAGAACTAGAATTTCAAGGAGTATCTTTTTGCAGGTGCCAGGCCCATAGGCTTTTACACTGTAATACATAAGGTATCATTTTAGTTTGAATTATTTTTTCTGGGTGTGGGAAAGCCCAGAGGAATATAGAAACTCCAGGCAATTATATGGCCTGACCCACTGCAGTGCCTACCTAGATGATCTAGTAATCTATACTGAAACATGGCAAGATCATCTAGAGACTCTACGCCAGGTCTTCCTCCGTTTGACTCAAGCTACTCTAACTCTCAACTTAGCTAAGTGTGAGTTTTCCAAGGCTACGGTGACTTACTTGGGCAGAGAGGTGGGACGCGGACGCTGCCAAAGTGGCAGTGATTACCAACTTCCCCACACCTGGGACCAGGCGTGAGTGGCGTAGGTTTCTGGGGATGGTGGGCTACTTCAGGAACTTTTGTAAAAATTTCTCCTCCGTAGTCAAGCCATTAACTGACCTGCTCAGCCCAAAGGTTGAGTTCACATGGTCAAGTGAGTGTCAAGATGCCTTTGAGACTGCGAAAGCCCTCCTCTGCCACGCTCCTGTGTTAGCTGCACCTGATTTGACGCGACCATTCAAACTTGAGGTCGATGCCAGTGCTGTCAGAGCTGGGGCAGTGCTGTTGCAAGAAGACTTGCAGGGTTTGGACCACCCCGTTTGTTATTTTTTCCGCAAGTTTAATAAAAATCAGTTAAACTACTCCACAATTGAAAAAGAGACCCTGGCTTTGTTGTTGGTTCTTCAGCACTTTCATGTATACCTGGGGTCCAGCGTGTTGCCTGTTGTTGTGTACACTGACCACAACCCACTTGTGTTCCTTGCTCGCATGTTTAATCACAACCAGCGCCTTATGCGCTGGGCTCTGTTGTTGCAGGAATACAACTTGTCTATTCATCACAGAAAGGGTTCTGAAAATGTATTAGCTGATGGTCTGTCC
>VUQR01001475.1:8174-18462 GCA_015108515.1 Hemichromis elongatus | reverse complement strand
TAAGTAAAGTACAAGTCTAGCAATTAAAGCAAAAGCACTTTGCTGCTGATGGATAGGAGATGGATGCAGATGGATTTTTTTGCCCTAATATTGCATACACCCTTTGAGATATGTGTGTTCATCAAAGCACTATAAGTATACGTCAATGATTTGATAGTGTCACACACAATTCCTGCAGTTTTTGGTGGTCTATTCATGCTTCAGGCACCCTATTCTACCTCATCCTTCTACCTCAGGTGTTAAATGGACTGAGCACTGTGGAAAAACATTGAATTAACTTTAGGTCAAGTCAAGCAAACTGTACTTCAGTAACAGCTGTGTTTAAAAAGTGCTCACTTAATACAAATGGTCTATAAAAGAGAAAACGGCCACATCATTGCCCCACAGCCGCTGGCCAGAAGTGTTGACACCTGGAAGGATGGAGCCACATTTATGACAAAACCTTGCCCCACCATCTGCATGGTGAGACATAAAATAGGATTTATGAGACCAGATGGAAGCGTTTCTCCCCTAAATCATCCAGTTTTGGTGCTAAATGCCTCTGTGCTCCTGCTGTTGGTTGTCCTGCATGTTTGTACAGCAGGTTGTTCCTCATTTGCTTAAAATCTGGTCAGAGTTTGCATTGTGGTATTTCACTTTTTCACATCTTAGTTTAAGCTGCTGCTTGTTTGGTCACAACCGTCCTGTTGGAGGCGTGCTATGAATGATGCTTGCTATTCATGATGATCATTTCATCAGCTCTGCATTTTCCCTCAGAACTGATTATCACATGGTTTCTGTTAAACTCCTGACATTGACATTCATAAAAGAAACTCCCTACAGGAACAGAAGCAGACAACTGGCTGAAGAAATCATACTACACTCATAGCTGCTTAGTCAAAAAAATAATTAAACAGTTGAACCTGCTCAGCATGTCTTCCCACTCTAGAATCTAAACAACTTTAGCTGTTGCCTTATCTACTTAACTAAAACAAGAGACATTCGTTGTTAATAATGGCAATGATGGTTTAAAAATTACAAAATCAGACTTCTACAGTGTTTCCAGTTTGTTTTCTAAAATGGTAAATCCAGGTTTAATAGTTGTGTAGGGTGGACACATTCAGATACAGCTGAATGTCATCTGCATAGAAATGATAAGAAATGCCATTAAAAGACTGAATGATGCCAACTACAGGAAGTATGTAGAAAGAAACTAATATACTATAATAATAAACCGAGGACTGAAACTTGTGAAACCCCACAGGTGATCCTGCTCACCCTAATAGAGAAAGTCCTATCTGATAAAGAGGGAGAAAACCAATCCAGCACCTGAGATATAACCCGAAACGTAGAGCCTATTAAGTAAAATGTTATGGTCAATGGTATCAAAGGTTGCACTCAGATGAAGTAAAATGATTACAGAACAGTTCCCTGCAGTAGAAGCCATTGAAAGACCTTTATAGATAAAGATAGGGGTCTCAGTAGAGTGCTGCTTTTGAAAGCCAGACTGAAAAGGGTAAAAAAAAAAAAAAAAAAATCTGTAATTTGCAAAGTAAAGATTTCAACTGGCTTTCTAAAAGAATTTTTAATAATTTGCTAGCAGATGGCAATTTTGAAATAAGCAGTAAATTACACATAGAGCTGGTGTCAGAATTGAGTTTCTTCTGTAAAGTAGTTACCACAGCAAGTTTAAAGAAGGATTACCTCAATGAGATGTTAATGAAGCAATGATGGACCAATGCTTGTGTGAGTCCCAGACAGGACAGACCGAGGAACCAACTATATGGTCACCATGAGCATGATGAAGGTTTCATCTTGCCTTTTACTGCAGTCGAGTCATTTAGTGTGGCTGGAAAAAAAAGACGTAAATGATTCAGGGCACCGAGCACCATCGTTACAGGCGGAGGAACCTGTGGAGAGTTTAAAGTTCAGGACCATCACCTTATTTACAAAATAACTTAAAAACAGTCATAATCAGAAAGTAACAGAACATGTTAAGATGTTGTTGATGGTATCAAAAAGATTATTAAAATAAGAGGATCTACTTTGTTTTATTGCCTTATTATAAAAGCGTAGAAATCCTCTGAAATATTTATAATGGACCACCCAACCCATGACTGATAATGACAAGGCAATCTTCATTAATGGTGGAAACAAGGAGCTCAACATTGTTGTCAGAAGAATTAGAAAAATTAAAAAAGAATAAAAATAATAATAAAAGAATCACTAATGAAGCTCCTGCACTTAATACAAACCTTGAGTTATGAAAAACATTAAAGGAGGCTAACTTAAGTCACTGAAAACAACTTCATTTATGTGCAAATAGTTGAGGATAACACCATAGGTTAAGACCAAGTGTGTGAGTAGGGCCCCAAACATGTTCAATAAATGTAAAGAGAGTCGTGCTGAGGAACCCTTTAGTTTAGTGCTTGATGGATCCTCAGCATCAATGTCCCCAACAAAGACGACTCTGTGTATATTTAATAGTGGAAAATATAAACTCTTTAAAATAGCATACTTAGCCTGGACTTGTTCAATTTTGATCCTAGTAACCTCGAAGGAGCTTTAAATGTTTTTAAAAGTGAACATTCTCCAGGACGTTGTTCTAAAAAATGTGAAGCTTCATTCTCAGGCTGCCACGACTCAGAGATGAACATAAAATTCAGCTTCTCACTAAAATAAAACAAAATGTTATTTTTAAAAATGTGAGTTGTTAGCAGTATAAAACTGAGTACTTATTGAAACTTGCCTTAATATGTAAATAGTAAAAAATTGTTTATCCAGTTTTGAGTTTCCAGTTCCAGCATTTATTTTTGTTTATTTATTCATTTATTTTTTTTCTGTTGTTCTGATCAGAGTTGTGTGTGAGATTGGACCTGCTGATAAAACTGACTGGGGACAGGTGGAGATCGAGGTGAATGGGGGGAAGAGAGGAACCTCCTCTGTTTCCTTCACCTACAGGGTAAATGCATATACACACACATACACTGTTATCAGCTGCACATCCTGAGTTGTACAACTACTTATTCAGAAATTAAACTCATCCAAAAGCTTTCAGCTGATTTTGTTTTTTTTATGGACTGTTTTATGTTTTCCATTTATTAGCTCCAGAGAAACTCTTATGAAAACATACCGAGGACATGACAGTTAAGAAGACTGACCAAATACAACATGCTAAATGTAACAGTAAATTAAGCAACTAGATGCACATTGCAGTGGTAATTTACTGTACAGTAAGTCAAAATGTGCAGGCATTCCTCTTTAACCAGATGCTGTGCAGCAGTTCCCTTTGTCACTTTAATACTCTAAGAGGCTACAGCGTAGCTATTTAACTGGCTTTTCATATCTCTGGCTCTGCTAAAGCTTCCCCACAGGGGAGTGCTCCTCCTAACTGTTTGCTCAGCAAATTGAGGCAGATGTGGTGCTTGTGGGAGTTTGTGCGCCTGAATGTTTCTGAAAGAGTAGGCCAGGTTAGATCAGGCTCAGAAGCAATGTTTTTGACATGGATCTGTATCTGTGTGTGTTATTCTTGTGTGTGCCAGCATCAGCCAATAGTGTGTACTTGAAATATGAGTATGTATTAAGGTGTATTTGGTGACACCCCCTCCCCTTCATTAGGACCCCGTGCCTGAGGAGGTGACGCCAGACAGAGGTCCTAAAGCAGGGGGAACCCTCATTACAATCTCTGGATTTTATCTGAATACTGGCAGTAAGGAAGATGTCCAGGTTACCATCGGAGGGGTGAACTGCAGCGTGTAAGGATTTGTTTTTTTTTTTTCAATAATTCTCATTCATGCCAAACACCAATTCCTTTTTAATTCAGCCTCTTTAGTTGATAGAGCTACTTGTTATTCAGACATTGAATTCTATGCAAATTTTTCAAACGCACACTTTGAAGTCCATAAATTGATATTTTTTATATATATATGTGTATATTCTTGAAGCAAAAAATTGAATTGACCTTAACTTTAGTGTCACAATGAGGAGGGGTTTTTTTCTCTTACAATTTTGCTGTACTGTTGTGACCACCAGTGCTCTGTCAAAACCGATTCACGGTGACATTTCAGGCAGAGGTAACAGAAAAATAACGAGCAAGAGAAGCAGCAAAGCCAGATTTTAACAAGCTGTCAGCCTGCTGCCATGTTGGCTTCCACTGCATGGTGACCTTGTGCCACCCCCACTCCTTCAGCCAGCAAGTACTGAGCTATGTCCTTGTCTTGGCAGGGAGCACTTTGGAGAAAATATCACCTGCAGGACAGGAGAATACCGCATGGATAAAGTGCCCTCTGACCCTCTCGCCGTCGTAATGAAGTATGGAAAGAGAACCACAAAAACCGTCCAGACTGCCTTTCGGTTTGTTAAAAACCCCACTGTGCTGGATCACCATCCCAAAGCAAGCTTTGTCTGGTCAGTTTAACACACCAGTATGCAGTCATGGTGTTTGTAACATTCACTGTATCTGTTTGTTACCTGCAGGGCAGGATCAAAGTTCAGGGGAAAAATGTGTATGTTGTTGTCCTATTTTCATCCATTCAGACTATTGATCACCTAATAAGACCAATATGACAAAGTACTAAATGCGTTCTGTGCATACAGTCTTACAGAGTAGGTATGATCGAAAATTTGAAAGTTCATAGTTGCATAAGAAGCTCACTCTCCCTACCGTGACTGACATGTTATTTTCAGAGTTCATATTTTTGAAATCGCTAAACTTCAGTGTTTAGAACACTAACTCGCACTACAATAATGTGTTTTCAAAAATGAAAATTTCCAAACGTGCATTTTAAGAACCCTGCCTATCTTCTCTTAATTCTCTCTGTGTGCTTATGCTCTCATTTTTGTGTGGCTAGGAGTTAAAGATTTACAACATGTATTTTCCTGTGCTTTTGGTGTGAATACATATATCTGTGTGTGTGTATGTGTGTGTGTGTGTTTTAGTGGAGGGAGGAGCATTGCGTTAACTGGCTCTGGGTTTGACATAATCCAGACTGCAATCATGAAGGTCCAGATTGGCAACTGGTCGGCTTCAGAGGTTCCTGTTCATTTTCCTTATCTTCCTCTGAGTCAGTGTACTGATCTATCTCTAAGAGTCATTATTTCTTAGATTTCTCCTTACTCTTTCTATTAAATGTTCCTTCTCCTACCAGTTTTTCCATTTCACAGTAGTTTCACTCTTTATTCACCCAGATCATGAGCCCCAATTATGGTTTTCCTCCTTGCTGTCACTGATGAGTGAGAGAGAGAGAGAGACAGAGAGAGATCTCTTGATAATCCAGGGAATCACTAAATACCTGCAGAGATTAAAGCATGTCCTGAGAAATCAGTTGAATGCGAAGAATAAGATCTGGGCAATCAACACCTACACCATGCCAGTCATCTGATACTCATCTATGAGTATTCCATAAAGGTGGCCAGAGCTCATTGTGTGCTTATTAAATACCTCAGGCAGTAGAAACCCAAGAAAGAAGAAGAGCAAGAAGGAACCATCATGGAAAGATATACCCTGTCGGGTCTGCGGCGGCAGATTGTGTGGAGTGGAGAGTGTGGACTCAAATGCAGACTATGGAAACAGACCTGGACTGGGGCGATCGTGGCTCAAAGAGTTGGCAGTTGATTTTGTAAGGTTGCCGGTTCGAGCCCCAGCTCCGACAGTCTCGTCGTTGTGTCCTTGGGCAAGACACTTCACCTGTTGCCTACTGGTGGTGGTCAGAGGGCCTGGCGGCGCCAGTGTCCGGCAGCTGTGGCTACAATGTAGCTTGCCATCACCAGTGTGTAAATGGGTGGATGACTGAAGTGTAAAGCGCTTTGGGGTCCTTAGGGACTAGTAAAGCGCTATACAAATACAGGCCATTTTTACCATTTAAACAAAATGCGGAGGGAGACGCCTTCCCAGCTTTGACAAAAGTCAAGGATAACCACATTTACTCAAGGCCTTCTTGATGTGATGTTCTTCTGCGTCCTGAGATTTGATTTTCACCTAGGTGTCATCCACATACCTGAACCAACCTTTTTTCAAAGCTGGAAAGGCGCCTAAAGAAAGCTCCAGCCGATATAGGAGAGAAGGACAACCGCTGACTAAGCGAAAACCTGTAGTGATCCCGTATGTGTCAGGAGTATCAGAACTGTTGAGACATCTCTCTGACTTTTAAACCCCAAAACACGCTGTGCCAAAAATTGGTCCACCCTAAGGATCGGGTCCCCCGACACAAACAGAGTAACATAGTGTACGCTGTTAAGATCCAGGAGGATTGCCAGGACTTATACATCGGGGAAACCAAACAACCTTGGGCAAAGCGGATGGTACAACACAGAAGAGCCACCTTGTCAGGCCAGGACTCTGCAGTCTATTTACTCCTACAGGCCAGTGGACACTCTTTCAATGATGAGGATGTACACATCCTGGACAGGGAGGAACACTGGTTTGAGTGCGGAGTCAAAGAGCCCATTTACATAAAAAGGGAAAGACCATCTCTGAATCGAGGAGGGGGCCTAAGGGTACATCTTTCACCATCTTACAATGCTGTGATTGCAGCCAGAATGGTACTCATGGTCTTTGATCAGTGGTCTTTGAAAAAGTGGGCTGTCATCAATGGTCATGAGAATTTGCATAATGATGATGAAGGAACTGACCTCACAGCCCATTGTTCCTTCAGTGGGCTGGTTTCAGTCATTATGCAAATGTACTGTTTATAAGATTGGGGAAACCTACAGTCAGCTGAGACTGAAGAAGTCACTCGGATGAGTGATGAAAGGTTTCTCCCACTGGAAACACCACGTCCAGATGAACAGAATCAACTTTTGGATATTTACTTACCTGGATGATTGAGAATGCGTCAAGACGTCTAAATCAAAGCCTTACAAATTTCTGACATATAACAATAGAAATACAATTTATGTGAATACTCATTTGTCTCATTAACATATAAAACATACATCAGAACAGAAAAGTTTTCTTGTTATATTTATTGGTGCTTCATATTTTCTATGGTGTAATTTCCTTCATGCCATGGCATGCTTATATTATTTGTGTCCTTTTGCTCCAATTTACTTTCCCTCTATTACACAACATAGCTTGCCCATGAGAAGAACGACACAGTCATCCAGTTTCAGTCTCCAACAGTAAACGGCTTCTTAAACCAGCACTTGAAAACAGTCATCAAGCTGGACAACTGGGAGAAGGAGCTGAAGCCCTTTTACTACCACCCTAACCCCAGCTTCAATACTGTAAACAAGAGGATACCAGAGAACAGCATGATTATTGTTAAAGTGAGTACAGCCACAAGGTCGCTTTAATGCAGTTGTACTACAACGTTTTGTTTTGGGCTTCTTCTGTCACAATAGAGAAAAAAATAACAGAGAAAATCCAAACCATCAGAAAACCTCCTATGAGCAAGCACTTGGCAACAGTGGGAAGGAAAAACTTTCTTTTAACAGGAAGAAACCTCTGGCAGAATCAGGCTAACTATTAAATGCAGAGAGGTGTACAGAGTGGGTGACAAAACATTAGTGAAGAAGAAACACTAAGTGTATCACGGGAATGCCCCAGCAGCCTATGCCAATTGCAGCAAAAGTATAGGCTGGATTCAGAGGCCCCTGATCCAGCCCTAACTCTGTGCTTTATCAAACAGTACAGTTTTAAGCCTAATCAAACTGGGAGCTGGTTCCACAGAAGAGGGGCCTGAAAGCCAAAGGCTCTGGATCCCATTCTGCTTCTAAATAAACTAAGAACTACAAGAAGGCCAGCATCTGAAAGCGAAGTTCTCTATTAAGGTGATAAGGTACCATGAGTTCTTAAAGATAAGACGGGGACTGAATATTTAAGATCTTTTATGTCAGGGCTTTTTTAATTTCTTTACAGTAGGTTCTTACAATTACTCCAGTCTTTATCTTTTTCCTTACTTTTGCTGTAAGACAGCTCCTCACTCCTTTGGAGCAGTGAGGAGCTGTCTTACAGCACACCCATTCCCACCCATTACTCATAAAGTGCTGCCAATAATGTTTTCAGTGCTCATCTGTTTAATTAACTTCAGTCACTGCCCTTAGAGCCTTGCATTCACTCTTCCTCCTGCAGGGTCGGGGATTCTCCAAAGCGATGACAGCAAAGGAGGCTCAAGCCTTCGGAGGCGACGTTCAGTATGTGGTCAGCACCCTTCAGGATGAAATGTTGATCCTGGACCCACCTTCCACCCCGCCTCGTCCTCGCTCCACACAGGTGGATGTAAAGGTAAGAGCACACAAAGAAAAATGGATTAAACAGTGTTAGGGAGGACATAAGCCAGCTGTTTTCATCGAGAGTTCTAACAAGCTACAACGCTCTAACATGACTTTTTCATAAATGAAGGCAGTCCTCTGGAGATGTTTTAAAAACATGGAGGTATTAAGAGAATGAACTTTATTTTATTTTATTGATTTAAAAAACGTTAAGCTCCTGATTTAGCATAACTGAGGGTAATATTTCGTCTATCGTTGGCTAAAATGTGCAGCGCTTGTGTAAATAACACGATTTCCACTCTGTTGTTTCCCACAGATCAAGTTTGGGAAAGGGGAGTGGGTGGTTGGCTCATTGGAATATGAGGATAAGAATTTTTCACGCTACATGATCTTCCGCATTATCCTTCTGCTCACCCTGGTCACAATCACCGTCTCTGTCTACTGCACCACACGATGTCATTTGTTTTAAGTTTGTTTTAAGAATCATCATATACTGTGCATTCACCAATATGCCGCTATATGCAACACAAAAGTGGACAGTTACGTGTTTTCACATCGCCACCACACCACTACTTTTTTTGATTTTGCCATGTGATGCAGTCTCTTGTGAACTGTACTGTGGTAACATTTTTTAAATTATTGTATATAATTCAGAAAACATTCCGCTTCAATGACATCACAGGAGAAAATATATTACATTTTAAAAAGATTATTATAGTTAATGACATTTAAAAACTTTTTTTTTTAAAAATCTTTGCTATTATTTTTTTGTTATGTCAGCAAGAAGCATCTTTTTTCCTGCCACTAGTCATGTCACTCACATTAGTCCTGCAATATCAGTATTTCATGATAAAAACATTTGCTTACAGTAGCACTTCAGTATTATGTATGAGAATTATTCAGATTGTTTTACACATTGAAATTATGTTTATGATATTTTTGCCTTTTTACCTTTGTAATGTTCTGTATATTCAGCACTTTAGAGGCAAAGTGCTTCTGCTTTAATAAACTCAGAGACCATTTATGTCTGCTGTTTCAACTGGACACTCACTTCTCATCTTTTTTGTATTTTACTATCTGTTTATAAATAATTGATTAGGAAATGATCTTAAATTATTACAGATTACTGCAGAGTACGCTCTGCCAGTGTTTGTCATTAAGTATGCTCAGGAACGTAAAAAATACTAGACAGGTTTTGTTCTCAGTCTACCTGTGTGTGTGTGACATTATGCTACTCTCATACAGGATACAATTCATGCAGTAACCCCTGAAACGCTACATGATCCAAGTGTCTAGTAACCACACTATTTTTAGAGGATAGACGTAGTTGGCCTAGGCCACCATACCTTTTGACCAGCAGCATGCTGATACAAGTGAACTTTTAGCTCTGACTACCACTAGAGGGAGACGGTGTTGATGTAATCTTTGCAATAGCATCATTTACACAAACGCCTTCTGGAGAATCAGAGGCCATAACAGCTTCTTTACTACATCCAAGATTAAAATTAAAACATAATTATCATTGCATTCCCGATTCAACAATTTTACCTGCTTTTTCTTAATTTAATACAGCTTAGCTTAATTAGTGGGCACCTACTTATGCTTCTCGCTTTTAGAATCAAATATTAATACTCTTTACATTTGGATCTCAATCCCTCCGTTAAATGTGATCTAAGCTTATCTGTAGTTATATAAAATGGAATACAAAAAAATTAAATAGCGATTCCTCTACTAATACTACTGTGTCCAGTAGGATGAGTAGTCTGGATCTATTTACTTTTGTTTTGGTGGTGGAGGTCATACATGACAGGTTTCAAGTCCAGAATAAATTTGAGAGGACTTAAGTATCCTGTCAGTTGACATACGCCACCCTACCAGGAATGTGTAAATTATTTATCTCTGACAACCACTAGAGGGAGACAGTGTTACTGTAATATTTGCAGTCACAACACATTGCAGAGGAAAAGACTCAAAGGAGAGAACAGCTTTATTACCACTTTTATAAGTGGAAAAAGAAAATAAAAAATCTCTTCTTTTTTTTTTTGTTCATACACACACACACACACACACAGCTGATTCTCTTAACAATTTAAATTTC
>VUQR01001473.1:0-12806 GCA_015108515.1 Hemichromis elongatus | reverse complement strand
ATAAAAAAAATACCCCCCCCCCCCCCCCCCCCAAAACAAACAATAAAAAAACAGGAAGAAATGTATAACCAGGCTCAGGGAGGAGCAGCCATCTGCTGCATCCACCTGGGGTAAGGGGACAAAGACATGTTGTGGGACAATGCTAGAGATTAATAATATCTAGAACTTCATAACTAATGATTAAATGCAGAGTGATGCAGCATAAACACAGTGAGTGAAGAAGGCTTAGGGCACCGAGGGCTCTCTCAATATGGGGACTTAAGGAAATTCTAGATTTTAATCCATCACCTTATAAACAAAGTGATTAAGGAATGCATTAGTTATCATTATCTTTTTCACACTCCATCTTCTTTAGTTCACATAAGTTGGCCAAGGTGGTCAGCAAGGAGAAACCATCCAGATAAATTGCACAGATAGTAAATGTGCTCAGAGCAGTAAAGGAGAGCCAGCAGCAGGTTGCCTTGTATCCTGCTCTCCTGTTAGTTTACCGTTAAAGACCAGAGGTTTATCCACATGTGTAAACCAACAGAACAAAGCTGGTGGCATCTTATCCCCTCAACTCAGTGTTAAGGGGAGAAGGACTCGTTGTCAAACAGACAGCTCGGGCGTCTCTTATGAAATGAAATGAAATATAGGTTCCAGCATCTGTAGCTTAAATGGCAGCGATGTTTGCACATTGACAGTTGCGCTAAAAAATTTTAAGAATAGAAAATTAGAAATAAAAATGAAAGAACAGAATCAACCTGCTAACAAAGTGCCAGCAAATAAATATATTTTAAGAAGAGTTTTAAACACAAAGAGAAGAGGCCTGCCTAATGTGCAAAGGGTAGATTATCCACAACTTTGGAGCAGCTACAGCAAAAACATGGTCACCTCTAAATTTATGCTTAGTTTTTGGCATTTTAAGGTGCTGCTGATTGGCTGACCTAGGGGAGCGGGCAGGTGTATATGGCTTTATTAGCTCAGAGGGGTGTGGAGGGGAGGGCGGGGGGCATACTGTTCATAGACTTCAGTTCAGCATTCAACACAATCATTCTCCAGCAACTCATTCACAAACTGGATCTGGTGGGGATCAGCACCTCCCTGTGGAACTGGCTGCTGGATTTTCTGACAGGAAGACAGCAGACAGTATGGGTTGGCAGCAACACCTTCAGCATAAGAACACTGAATACGGGGGCTCTCCAAGAGTGTGTGTTGAGCCCCCTGCTCTTCACTCTGCTGACCCACAACTGCACACCATCACACAGCTCCAATCTTTTAATTAAGTTTGCAGATGACTCAACTGCGG
Organism: Hemichromis elongatus; assembly: GCA_015108515.1. Lineage (NCBI taxonomy): Eukaryota > Metazoa > Chordata > Actinopteri > Cichliformes > Cichlidae > Hemichromis > Hemichromis elongatus. The sequence continues at coordinate 11,518 of VUQR01001473.1, read as the reverse complement.
CACATCAGCAACAACAATGAGACCTACTACAGGAGTGAAGTTAACCATCTGGTTGAGTGGTGCAACAGCAACGCCCTGTCCCTGAATGTGGAGAAGACTAAGGAGATCATCATAGACTTCAGGAGAACTCACACCCTGCACATCCCTAACCATCTGCTGTGGAGAGGGAAAGCAACACCGAGTTCCTGGGTGTGTACACCTCAGAAGAGTCCAAAAAAACACAGCATCACTGGTCAGTAAAGCCCAACAATGACTCTACTTCCTCCACAAACTGAGGAGAGCAAGAGCTTCAAACCCAGAGGCATTGTTGAGAGTATCCTCACCAGCTGCATCACTGTGTGCTACGGTTCCTGCACTTGGTCCTGCTGGAAAAAAGCTACAACAAGTAGTGAGAGCAGCAGAGAGGATTGTGGGTGCTTCTTTCCCCTCCCTCCAGGACATCTACTGCACCCACCTGACCTGAAAAGCCTTACAGGTGACTCTACTCATCCATCCAACAGCATCTTCAGTTTGCTGCCATCAGAAAGGAGACGAAGAGTCTCCGGGGTAGAACCAGCAGACTGGGAGACAGCTTCATCCATCAGGCTGTCAGGATGCTGGATTCTCTCCCTGCTCTGTTCCTCTCCAGGCCTGCATTCACCTCCCCTCCCCCAGACTCTTGCCAACAAACACTTAGATTGTGGTGACACTGTTGTGTATATAGGATTGTATTGTACTGTACTGTATAGATTTATCTTTTACATTGTCTTACTGTGTAACACTGAGGGCCTTTGGAGCAATGCAATCCAAATGACTTTGACTCAAATATAACAAACTGCTGAAAATACAATGTCCAGATGAACAGAACCAACTTTCTGAGATTTTCTTACGTAGGTGATTGAGCATGCATCAACATATACAGTTCCCTTTGTTCCAAAATAGGACTTGAATATTAGATTACTTTGTGGGTTTTTTTTTGTGTATTTCATCCTCATGAAGACAAACTGATGACTGTTTATAACGATGACTGAGAGAAATGTGGGAAGCCGTTGAAGATGTTAGAGATAAAGAGATTGAGAAATACTGATAAAAAAAAAAGCAGCAACTTTGATGGGGGTGGGGTGTTATGTCACAGACTTTTGACTCGGCTCGTCTTCTTGCACTTTTCTCAATATTCCCTTTCTTACTTCCTTCACTGTTCACATACTGATTTTCAGTGTGTCTGAACCTGTGCCTTAAGGTATTAATGTGCTGCTGGACGAAGAAGGCAAGGCTGCAACGTCTTATTGTTTTCAAGTTCCTCTCTCAGTCCTTTGTATTTCTTCATGTTCCTGATGTTGCTATTATTTGGTATAGCTACGCCTATCACTACGCCCGTCTGTGTCTGCGTCTCTGCTTACCATCACCAGTTTATCTGTTTGTATCGGGAAGTCCCAGAGGATCCTAACTCAGTCATTCTCAGTCACCCTTGAAGGTGTATCCTATTTTGACCTCGGGACTTTCCAGGCCATACTCGGACACTTGGATATGCTGGACACTTGGTTATGGTGTTCCATGTATGCACTGCCTGCTAGCATCTTGCATGCTGCTGGTATGTGCTGGATTGTCTCAGACGCTTCTTTGCACAGCCTGTACCTGGCATCTTCCTGTAAAAAGAGAGTTTTTCTTTCCAAAGTATAACTAAAAAGTGCTTGATCAAAGAGGGTCGTTTGAGTTTTGGGGTTTTCTCTGTTTTCTCAGTATTATTCATACACTAAAAGCACATTGAAGCTACAACTGTTAATTATTTTACCTCACTGGTCCACTTTTTTTGTTTTTCTCACAGCAGGATGAGATATTTTAAGTTTCTGCCTGTGTGCATGAATGAATTGAATCATGACGTGATCAGAATGAGCTAGCGAAGTTGTGAATTTTAGATACATTGCTAACAGTAGTGTAATGATGTTCCAGGAGCGTTTACTCTTTGGTCAGGCATTAATAAATAGTTTGCATTTGGGGAACCTGTGCTTAAAACTTTATTTGTTACATGGAACAATACAAAGAGAGTCTAGGTTGGTATGGTCCATAGTGGGAAAACAAAGACGACCCAGACCCAGTTTAACTAAAGCATATATAAATGATCCAAAGTAAAGTGCTTGTGAGTACAATGATGTTTTGACTGGATCTTTAATGCTGCAGATGGAAATATTGCAGCTGATCTGAATCACTGAAAGAAAAAGCCTCATCTTCACCTATAAACAGCACATAGACCACCACCAATGCTATAAAGGAGTCTGAACAAACAGGTGTGAATGTCAAGCAGGCGGACCCGCATCCTGCACCACCTCTTCCTCATACCCAGCCTATTCACATCCACCTCCCTCTACACCTCCCCCTCCTCACAGCAGCCCTTTTAGCTCCACGCCACGTTTCTGTCCATCCTTCATCAGCCACCGAACATCGCCTTGTTTCTCCTCCGGGACCAGATAACGAATATCAGGCTTTCTTTAAACCTGTAAGTCCAAGTTCTTGTTGTCGTGGCGGGTTTCTGAGGGGGCGTCGTGTTCGCATTAGAAATGGATGCTCCGAGTTCAGACGGCTGAAGGAAACCATTTTCAGTGAATAGGAAGTCCCACTAGTGTCTGCGCAGTCTTTTTAGTGTCGTTGAAAGGGAGATTTCACGCGTGTTTCGCACAGCTTTAAACACTGTTTATTATTAGCTGTTTTAATAATATAAACTAATATTAATATTAAGTGGAGAGGCCGCTCGGGAAGCTAGAGGCGTGATGCAAGGCGAACGTCGTCGTTGTTCCCTTGATTTGTATTCCACCACATTGTTGACGACTTATCGTTATCTACAAATAATAATTTTCCCGCTGTGCGCGTGACTTTGAATCCGTTTTCAGTATGTGAACGCCAACGGCAGGACTCGGGCCTGGACTCTTACGTAACTACGATGCAGGGTTAGGGCATAAAACTGGAATAACGAACTATGGGCGTGTTGAGGACGTGAGGTTCGGTCATATACGTGGCTCACGGCGGGATTGTGCAACTGTAATTTTTAAGAGGCGTTCAGCAGCTACATTACATCCTGTAAAAGTGTACATAATAGGTGTTCGTTTATGCAGACAATGCACCCCTCCCCCACAGCCTGTTCACAAATGTCTTTGACCTTGGCATAGCTGAGAGGTTGGAGCTTGTTGGCAGGCTAAATATGACACAAGGTGACCTCGCTGGCTTTGTTCTTTCCACTGACTGACGGCTAAGGTCGGTGGCTTCCAAACACAGGCCCTGAGAACTTCACAGATCTCTTTTAGGATCCTCGCCAATAAGTTTTCGTTCAAATCGTGTTCTGTATAAGGCTCTTGTCCATCTACAGCGCACTCAGTCATTTTATCACAGTAGTCATTTTGTTGCGTTGAAGTGTAACAAGTCACGCTATTAATAAATCAGATTTGGCAGTGTCTGGAGATTGGACATAATATTTTGGTTTCATTTTATTTTGGTCTTCCGTTGACTTTTTGACCTTGATGTGTGAGCCACCATATTTACAGCTGCACAGGTCAGTCAGGACTAAGGCCTCAGCCCTGAAATGCAACTAACTGTCATTCAGCCATTATAATGAAACATTTAACTTCCTGTTCTTATTGAGGCTCACTGGCTGAGAAGAAAGTAAGCAGTGCAGTATTGGGAAAAAGGAAATACTTTAATGACTTTAAGCTCAAGATAATAGATAAGATAAACATTTATTAGTCACACATGTGGGAAATTTTTTGGTCATGGCAGAGAAAGTACAAGTTAAGAGCAATAACCCCCCACCACCACCAGTAGAATAAGAAACTTCGTTACATTGGGAAATTGCACTTGGCACTCTTGCACATCAGGGAGACAGGGTGAACATTGTCATTGTGTACTGGGTGTGTGTGTGTGTGTGTGTGTGTGCGTGTGCATGTGCATGTGCGTGGTCATCTGCAGAGACCATCTTTACAGACCTTCAACATCTCTCTGTCTGAACCCATTTCTCTCATCAACTACATTTTTATATCAGAGTCCACTGATATTTTTCATGAATGTTCAGGCAGAAATCACTTGTGCTCTAATGTGAAAATGAAAGCAACATAGTAGTTGACTCATGGAGATTATCTTATTTGATTATTCAGTTAATAAATATTCTTTTGTTTTTTATAGTGACAAATTGACGCCACATAATTTGGAAAAAGAAATGAAAATGTTAGTCGGTAAATAAATGTTATTGTTTAGTGGTAAAATGGGGAATAATGCCCTGTTCCATGATGATGGGGTTTATTTCAGACCTATGGAGTAAGCTCTGCAACTGGCTGACACTGTTGGCAGGAGTTATACCTGTGTGATCTGCGTCAACAGTAGCACACAGTTCTATTTCTGCAGACGTGCAGTTTACAGGTTACAGTGTAACGTTTTACAAAAGTTTGCAGTTACAATGTAGCTACAGCAGATCTAACACAGAAGTCTAAATCCTCCATCACAGTCACGCTGTTTCCTGTCTCTGACCTCAATGCTCCAAAAACCCAAATACCTACACAACATCTTTGGGGGAAAATAGGTTTTTATTATTTTCACCTTTTAAATGGTGATGTTACAGCATTTGCAATCAAACATATCAGCCAAAGTTGACCTTGAATGTTGTAAAGCTACACACATGTAAGTAGAATCTGAGGACTTCTTTCAGTGTTTAATCATTATAACCTAATACTAATGATTGATGAACAGCTTGTGTCCAAAAATCACTTTGACTTTTTGTTGGTGTTTTTAAAGCCATGTTGGGCCAAAGGTAAGTAACTTCACATACATATTTTATTATGGCCTGTAGTGTTTCATACCGATCTAGATTTTTTTTAAAGTGGGCAACTCAGACAATAAACAAACAAAAGAACAAAAAAAACTCTTTTGTATATACCGTGGAATTTTTTCTTTTAGAAAAGAAATATTGACTCAGTGGATAATATTCGCATAGAAATGTTCTTACCCAATTTAAAAAAAAATTGATACACAAAACTGCTGTTGGATTAAGAAAGCATGCAGATGAGGTTATTTTGTTTTTACCACCAGTGAATCTGAATCATACCGAGATCACTGGCTCCTGCTTACTCCCTGCAATCTGAATACTGCCACACTCCCATTTATAAGGACACATTTCAGCTGTAGGTGTAGTGGAGAGAGCCGTGTCAATGTTGAAAGAATAAATAAATAGACTAAAGAGAGGAGAACGTCCGACGGAAGAAACTGAAACCATAGTGTCTGAGGAGAAGGCTAGAAAAGACACACCCTTCCAAACTGTTTCCACTGGTGTTTGTGGTTTGAAACAGTGTGGGAACAAAGAGTACCTGGAGCCCTGTACCAGGAAGGATGGTCAACAAACAGAGTTTAAAGTAAAACTCTGACCTATTCCTCAACAGCTCATCAGAGCTGGTTCAGTCTGCTCTGTTCACTCTGAGTTTAGCACATGCTTGATTAGGAAAAGAATGTCATCATCAAAGGAGCTCCACTGAGCCTAAGGACACAAATCTGAAACCTGTCAACTGGATTTTTGACTTAATATAACTAAGGACTAATAAGTGAACTTGAGGGACTTGCATTTAAAAGAGAGACGTAAATGAACGTGACTCCAGGAAAATAAATGGTCAGATTTTTGTTTTGGCTCTTTAGCAGGCCTCGGGACAAGCAGGCATCCACACAAACCTAAACCTCCAGCAATATGATGCATTTTGTTTTATAAAGAGTACAGCACTGATGCTGGAACAGCCTGCACGGACAGATATATGGATACAAATATGTGATACTTCCAGCACTTTGGGTTTGTACCTGGAACCATGATGTTAAAAGTTAGGCTGGTTAGATTTCACTATGTAGCATGGACACAGGCTTCCATGATGTCTTGCAGTTCATATTGTGCTTCTGTAGTCAAAGTTAGACAAACTTAGACATACTTAGGCTACAAGTCACATTTTAAACACACATTCATGAAGTGCTTCTGCACATCCCCAATTTCACACCAGCATTTAACCCAAAGTTCATGTCTTTGAGACATGACTTGAAGCAAGTTCACTGAACTTTGTTACTCTCTGTCTCCCTGCAGTGGTGATCATGTCTTCAGTGCTGCAAAAGCTTATCAGCCCTCAGGCTGGCAGCGCCGCCGAGCCTCCCAGGAACAAGGTGACAGTGGTTGGCGTGGGCCAAGTGGGCATGGCCTGTGCTGTCAGCATCCTGCTGCGGGTAAGACAAACTCCCAATTCAGCCAGTGTGTCAGAGAAAAGGTGAAGGAAAACGTAAAGCTTTGATGAAATATAAATGAATATAAATGAGCTCCTGTTTCCAGCAAGAAGCGAAAGGTTGCTATTTCTAGAAAAAGACATGAGTTGTCTCATAGGTTAAACCTGAGCTGTGGTAACACAAAGTACTGTTCAGTGTGTCCCGTCTCTGTTGCAAACCCATGCTCTACTGTCATGTCTTTGAAGTTTTTCTGATGGTCTTTACTCATCCTCTGTGTCGTATGGACATTTTGGCCAGGCGTTATGATTTTATTTTACCAATACTGCAGAAACTTTCACAAACTCACTGCTGTCTGACTGAAAAACTTCTGGAATCAGCCATATTTCTATAATAAGCAGAAATCTGTTGAGTATGAGTCCCATCTGAGAGTTTTGTGCAAAGCTCTCTCTGTCTGTCTGTCTCTGTGTGTGTTTTCATAGCAACAATTCAGTCACAGTTGCTTCAAACTCAAACAGATCTGCAGTAAGGACACATCATTATACAGCTCTCTGCATTAAATCGTTAGTTATTATTACGCTCTGGCTTTCTTCTACAGCATGTCTTTTATCCTGTTTTCCTTCTCTCACCACAACCACCCCTCCGCCCCTCCCTGAGCCTGGGTCTGCAGGAGGTTTCTTGCTGTTAAAAAGGAGTTTTTCCTTCCTATTGTTTCCAAAGTGCTTGCTCACAGGAGGTCATAGTATTGTTGAGGTTTTCTCTGTATTATTGTAGGGTCTTTACCTTGCAATGCTTCCTTGCGGTAACTGTTGTTGTAAGTTGGCACTATATAAATAAAACTGAATTGAATTAATGAATTGACTTTTTTTTTTTTAATCTTTTGAGTCTTGGGGAGCCTCAGAGTCTGCAGGCAATTTGGAGCTCCTTAAATATGGCTGTGTGGTTATGTAGAAATACAGTAGTGAATTTTATCCTGTGGTCAGGATCTGTGTGATGAGCTGGCTCTGGTCGATGTGATGGAGGACCGTCTTAAAGGAGAGATGATGGACCTCCAGCACGGCAGCCTTTTCCTCAAAACCTCCAAGATAGTCGCAGACAAAGGTCAGGAGCTGGAGCTGCACTGATCCCATGCTACAGAGACACGTCTGCATACATGCCTCAGCAGATCATGTGTTAATCTTTCCTTCCTCCTTCCAGACTACGCGGTGACGGCCAACTCTCGCCTAGTCGTGGTGACTGCTGGTGTTCGCCAGCAGGAGGGAGAGAGCCGTCTCAACCTGGTGCAGAGGAACGTTAATGTCTTCAAGTCCATCATCCCTCAGATTGTCAAGTACAGCCCCAACTGCACACTCGTTGTGGTCTCCAACCCTGGTAAGTGCAAGAGTTTCATAAAGAACCTTAAGAAGATTTATTCATATTCATTTGTTTTTCACAGTAGCTTAGTTTTCTCTTGGGCTTTGTGTGCATCTGTTTGTGCGTTTGTATTTAAATGCAGTTGATGTGCTGACATATGTGACCTGGAAGCTGAGCGGTCTGCCGAAACACCGCGTCCTTGGCAGCGGCACCAATCTGGATTCAGCTCGCTTCCGTTACCTGATGGCTGAACGACTTGGCATCCACGCCAGCTCTTTCAACGGCTGGGTGCTGGGTGAGCACGGAGACACCAGCGGTGAGTCCACACTGGAAGTAGCTTCTGTCTAAAACAGCTTTATAAAATCTATCTGCATGTAAAATCTGCATGAATTCCTGCTTTAGTGCCCGTGTGGAGCGGTGCAAATGTGGCCGGAGTTAACCTGCAGAAGCTAAACCCTGATATCGGTACTGATGCCGATAAGGAGCAGTGGAAGGCCACACACAAGGCAGTGGTGGACAGGTATGCTGTGTGTGACAGAGTAAGGGCAAGACACCCTACAGAGCAAAACCAGCTACATTTCTTATGTCAGAACTTTGTGTTAGATGACATCAATATATATATTTGATTGATAATATTGTATTTTGAACTCTGTACCATTTTATTTTTAGGTACTTCTTATTTAGAAGATTTCAAATATTCCACTGCCTGTGACCAAATATGTGTGTGGCATCAGTATATAAGTAAATGGAATCTTCTCCTGCATTCAGTAATCAGTAATTATCATCCAGGTTGAATCTGATAAATTTCAGACTAGAGCTGGAACCAGTCTGACATATAGCTGACCAACCATCAGTCCAAAACCTGCAGGTTACACAGAATCTGGGTGTGTTAGTCAGTATATTGAGCTACAGAGGAGACCTTTGTGTCAAAAGCAGATTCTTTTTCCAATGTAGAAGTTCACAAGCACACATTCAGAAAAATGCTGTTGGGACACTTAATCATCTGGTTATTAAACTGACCTCTAAAGGTTGAAACATAAAATGATCTGCACGGTCAAACTAACCGATGTTCTGTTTTTGAAGCCAGTATCCTTCAGTAATTAAATATATGTGTGCCAGTCTGGGAATGTCTGCAGTTATCCAAGGCTACAAGTAATTACAATTATACAGAAAGTGGCTCCATTGGGAGTAGAACCTCGAACCTCAGCCTTTCTATTTAGTTTCAGAGCACACCAGTCATGGCACACTAATGTAAGTGTGCAAGGACTCGCGTCACGGTGTGGGTTCTGTCAGAGAGGCTGATACATGATGACAATCAGAGGTGTTATCAGATTATACATGGAGCTGTTACTGTTTATCAAAGGCAGCAACTGTTATTGTGTACTATAATGTGATTTATTACATCAGACAAATGATACAATTCATTCAAAATAGTTTTTTATAAAGCGATATGATATCGCTACAAAAATGAAAAGTTACATTTTCTTTTTTGAAGTCATTATTAAAAAAAAGCAAAACATATTCTCGAATTGTTATATATGTGTGCACTTTTATATGTGTGTGCTCAGAATGATTTGCAATGCTGTAACTTTTTTGCCATGATGAAAAGCCTTCCTCTCAATGTGATTAGATAAACTGATTTAGCTTCCTGAAACACGCAGACAGACGTTAATAATGCCACTTTGTGTCTCAGTGCCTACGAGGTGATCAGGCTGAAGGGATACACCAACTGGGCCATCGGCCTGAGCGTGGCTGACCTCACCGAGAGCATTGTCAAGAATCTGAGCCGTGTCCATCCCGTCTCCACCATGGTCAAGGTCAGACACATAGACACACACTCTCGCTGTCACATACAATTAGGGTTCAATGTTTTACTTTACACGCAGAGGGCATCGAACCACCAACCGTCTGACCTGCTCTGTCTTTTGAGCCACAGTCACCCCATGAAACCTAATCTTTTACATGGAGTTAATTCTGTAGTTCTCAACATTAATCATAATAATCCCTTTTGGGGTTTTGAATCAAAAAGTGTGTCTGTACATTTATTCGCAGCGTGTTTGCATGTCTTTTTCAGGACATGTACGGTATCGGTGAGGAGGTCTTCCTGTCCCTGCCCTGCATTCTGAACAGCAACGGTGTGAACAGTGTGGTCAATATGACCCTCACTGCTGACGAGGTTGCCCAGCTGAAGAAGAGTGCTGACACACTGTGGGGCATCCAGAAAGACCTGAAGGACCTGTGAACACTCCACATACCGCCCCCATGATGCAGTGAGACCTGTCCTCGCACACGCAGTCCTTTTATTACCCTGCGCATTCTTCTAGCTTCGTGTTGCCTTATTTTAAAGAATGGTACCAGTGTTTTTAAGACCGTCAGGGAACTTTTCAGTTTTTCATCATGTTTCTGCTTCCTCCATGCCAATCACCGGATTATTTGTAGGTCTAAAAAAAACACTGGTATGCTTTTATTTTTTTAAAAAAGGCACATTTGCTTTCCATCAGGCTTAAGTTACTGTCGCGGTGATTGTGTTAGCACATGTATGCTCATCTTTGCTCCTGTCTTTAGATTCCAGAGTGTCAGCCAACACACACAAACCATAAAGTCCTAACAAACCCCCCAGGAAAAACACACAAAGTGTCACTGCCTGCTTCCACTGCATTTTCACGTGTCGTTTTCATCTAGAGCAGGGAGTCACTGAGCAAAATACACAAAAAAGCCAAAGGACAGCCTTCCTCTGAAGTTGCTACTCTGCAGCAGATAGATCATTGCATACTTGGGTCAACAGATGGGAAATCTCTCTTTCTCTGTGCTGTCAAAGTGAGGTGGAGTAACAGTGGAAGCGTGTGGGTATCCAGCTGGGATTGATTTTTAGATACGAGTTGTGATTTTTCTGGCCTTGTGTTGTAAACAGCAGTGTGTGATTTAATAAAATGAAACCTCCTGAGTGTCTCTTTGATGTTTGTGAAATGTATTCATTTTCATTCAGCCTGTAGCAAAACAAAGTACAAATAACTTTAGATTGTGTTTGATCTAAAAACAAAATGTAATCATGTAGAAGTCGTTTCTAGGCTTCATTGGAACATTTTTACAAAGACAACGTATCAAAGTTAAAAGCAAAATATTTATTCTAAATCTTGAGTCAGAAGCGCATTTCCAAAAGGTTGGCAGGGGATCAGTTTTGCATTAGCTGTTCATTGAGCAATACTTAAGACCTTAAAAGTGTACCATGAACTCAACACAGCCAGTTTCTTTGGCTTAGCTACTCAGAGGTGACGGGCATCACAACGACTTTCTCTGTTAAGCATAAAACAACATTTTTCATAAAACTGAAACAAACTGAATTTAAAAAAAAGTAAAAAATAAAAAAACCTAATTTGAAATTAAACTAATAAGTCAATAACTGTCACTTATTGACTTGAAATGCAGAAAAGGAACAAAAACAACTATAATAAGTATATATATATATACACAGGTCCTTCTCAAAAAATTAGCATATTGTGATAAAGTTCATTATTTTCTGCAATGTACAGAGTGATTTAATGTAATGTACAGAGCAAAACAGAGTTTCTATATATTTTAGATTCATTACACACAACTTAAGTAGTTCAAGCCTTAAATTGTTTTAATATTGATGATTTTGGCATACAGCTCATGAAAACCCAAAATTCCTGTCTCAAAAAATTAGCGTATTACATCCGACCAATAAAAAAAAGTGTTTTGAATACAAAAAAAGTCAACCTTCAAATAATTATGTTCAGTTATGCACTCAATACTTGGTCGGGAATCCTTTTGCAGAAATGACTGCTTCAATGCGGTGTGGCATGGAGACAATCAGCCTGTGGCACTGCTGAGGTGTTATGGAGGCCCAGGATGCTTCGATAGCGGCCTTAAGCTCATCCAGAGTGTTGGGTCTTGCATCTCTCAACTTTCTCTTCACAATATCCCACAGATTCTCTATGGG
>VUQR01001472.1:37382-51221 GCA_015108515.1 Hemichromis elongatus | reverse complement strand
CGCGGGGGGGGGTCAGAGCTGTTAATTACTGTACGGTTCTTTAACTCGGCAAACTCCCACCGTCAGGGTGCGCTATAACTGGTGAGACTGCGTCTTACTCAGGCCCAGATATCCAATTACTGACGTTATTTTGTCAAGACAGAAACTCACCAGCTCGGCCTCATCAGTTACAACAGTTATAACAGTTTGTTGCGGTTACAGTTGTCACAGTTATACTAACAATGAAAAGAGGATCCGGCCGGTGGTCACTAAGCAACCGTAAACGTATAACAACTCAAACACAAATACACAAATCACTCCCCCTAAAATGTAACTGGCGGATCTGAACGATAACAAATCACAACAAACGAATTGGCATGTTACAATTATGGGAAAACCACACAGTACATGTCTGTCAGAGAAATGATAAGGTGAGAAACAGTGTAGTATACCGTACAGTAGAAACTGTAAAGTATTAGACAAACAGCCTAATGAAGATCCAATATTTTATGGATCAAATGAGAAATCGGGATAACAGCAGATTATTTAATTATAGAAATGCTTGAGTTGTGTTTTAGGATCTAGTTTTTCCCTCATTCCAATAATAACCTGTACATTATTAACTAAGATGCTAAAAAATTACAGCAGAGAGTAAAATAGTGCCTTTAAAACCTGGACAGCCATGTCTTTTGCTTAACATCCAATTACATTGCATTACACCCCCTGGTCTACCCAGCACAATTTTCTTTTTCCGCTCAGTAAATAGATTTACAAAATATTAAATAGATCACACAAGGAAGACCAAAGACTACACATATATCTTCATAGATCTGTTTAATTATTTTTTGTGTCCATTCAGTCAATTTGCTGATGAAAAATAAAGGTAAAGAGTTGAAAATGTGTTTGTTTATTTGTTTGTAGCGGGCTACTGATTCAAACTGACGACATAACAAAGCATATTGAGCCCAGCATAAACCATGCTAGTAATGGACTCCTGTGTAATGGAGTCCATAAAAATCCTGGAGCATTTCATAATCTTCTGGCTTGTAACAGTCCCCTGAGATCTGTGTAAGCATCTGCTTATGCAGTGGCCATGGAAACAGGTTTCAGACCCATTTACCCCCGTCATTTAAATAAATGCATGTACGCCCACACGCATCCAAGTAGTCATGTATGCATTTAAAAGCAGTTCACATGAACATCATGCATCGTGCACAGGCACACATAAACACTACTGCAAGTATTTGTGCGATTTTCAAAATAACTGTATTTAGTAACGAAGCAATATAAAACAAAAGTGGCTTTCATGAATAAAATTTAATATTGTGCTTCAGGGTTTATGCCAGACTTTTTTTTATTAGCCTACTGTTAAGGTAATTACAGGTAAAAACGGCTAGAAGAAAACAAAGAAGAGCAACAAAAGGGCGATGTTATTACTTAATGCAATTTCACCTGTTCAGCTAATATTCATCCACTTATTTGCACTAATTACGGGTATCTTTCACACTATGATTCAGGGCTTGTTTCATTCCTAAGCTCATGCAGTCACAACTGCCAGGCAAAAGGTTTGTGTGTCTCAGTGTAAAGACGTGTAGTTTAAAAAAAAATAAAAAATTAATGTATGTCTACATCGCTGTCTAAATCTGGCTTTGTAAATGGTTTTTCTGCATCTTCTTGTATGCTTTCGCCTCTCTTATAACGCATACATACACATATTTACACCGCAGCCTTTTCTCTTCTGTCCTTGGTGACCCTGCCCGTCTGAGTTATTTCAGATTTGGTGGTTAATCAAGGCAACCCGGGGGGGGGTTTATCTGCCGCTTTCTCTTTTATTTTTTCATATCTATGCCCTTCAGTGAGCTTTGACTCAGCTGAAGGAAATGGAGAGGCAACCAAGGATGATTTCCGGAAGGTGCATTTAATGCTGTTTAATTTTCTAGACTCAGGCATACAGAAGCAGCATGAAAGGTCCTTTAACAAATATATACATATAAGTAATAGGATGTTATGTTTTGATGTTACGGCGTAGTCACTAAAGAAGCAAATGGGTTCCAGTGTGAAAACAGTTCCTACAGTATTAAGTTAAAGAATAAGTTAGGCTAAGCAAATTGTTGTGCATCATATTGCATCGCTGGGTGTTGTTTAAACTTCATTCTCTGTGTGTTTGTTACAGACCGAGTGTGACCTGGAAAAAGGGTTGGAGATGAGGAAGTGGGTCTTGTCTGGGATCTTGGCCACCGAGGAAACATATCTCAGTCATCTGGAGGCGCTGCTTCTGGTGAGAACATACATCACTTTTAATGTCCCCATCATGTCCAGTAATATAATCATCTACCAACTGCTCAGGGAATATGAGTGTTTAGAATGGAAATGATAGATCTTTGAGCATGAGAGTGAAAGCTTTAGATATACAGTAGCTTTTCAAAGGTTGTTTAGAAATACTATTTGTCCCTTTGGTGGTCTACTGAAGAGGCAGCTAACATTAATGTCCTCCGAACTTATAGATGCTTACATCACAACCAAAGGTGCTCTGTTGGATTGAATCTTGTTGGATCTGGTGACTGTCGTGGGCATTTGAGGACGGTGATCTCTCTGTTATATTCAAGAAACCAATGATGATTTGCGCTTTGTGACATGGTGCAGTAATGCTGCTAGAAGTAACAGTGAGAAGATAACTACACTGAGGCATTTAAATACTGCTGAGTAGGTATAAGCTCTGTGAAATATGCGACGAAACCTGCTCAAGTGGTGGATGTCTTTGCCGGCATTTATCCTTATGCGTGGCGGATATGCGTTCATTAAGCGTGTGGTTGTGTCCCGGTGTTTTATATGTAGTGCCAGTAAATAGAAATAAAGTTCTTTGATTTTTTTTTTCTCCTGAGTCTCTGCTCTTTGTTGTGCCAAGTTTCTTTCAGAGGCAGACATAGCGGTATTTGTCCCTCTAGTTTTTCCACTTCTTTGTACATTCCCTCATATCCGTTCCGATAGTATCGCCAATTTCCTTACAGGAATTCGCTGGCATTTGTGTCTTCGAGATTCATCACAGCAATTTTGGTGAGCCTGTGTAAATTGTACCCTCAGCTTCCTGTTCTTAGCTCACAGAAGTGGCGCCCGGTGTGGTCTTCTGCTTCAAAGTTTCAGAGCGGCTCTTCTGTTACCTTGATTGTAACAACTGGTCACTTGAGTTACTGTTGCTGCTCCTATCAGCTCAAAGCAGTCTGGTCATTTTCCTGTGACTTCTCAAATCAACGAGACATTTTCACCCAGAGAACTGAAGCTCATGGGACGTTTTCTCTTCCTTTGGACCATTGTCCGTAAACGCTGGAGACAGTTGTGTGAGAAAATCTAAGATTAGGTCAACAGATAAGCAGTGTCTGAAACTCTCACACCAGCTCATCTGGGACCAGCAGCTGTTCAGCGTCACCAAGTCATCTTTCTTCCCTTTTCTGGTGCTCTGATTAAACTTCAGCAGGTTGTCCTGAGCGTGTCTACATGCTTAAATGTTTTTTCAGGCATAAAAGGATTTGAAAAGGTGTGCCTAATACAGTAGTCAGTGATTGTATCCTAACAATACCGTATATGTTACTGGTTACCCTGGATCAGGTAAGGCAGGTAAGGTAGGAGTAAAACCTGCAAAGTTTGACAAAGAAAAATGTGCCTTACATAAAACAAGCACAGCTTGGTGTAGAACGTGTGATACCAAAGTGTCGCCTGTAAAAGTCTTTCACTGTTTGCATAAAATCTGAATTAGGTCATACATTATAGTAGTGCAATATAACAGTCACTTAATCTGGACTCCTTTTTTTATTTTTGTTTTAGGACAATTTAGAGTGCTTCTAACAGTTTACACAATAGACAGCCTGAAAAATGTCTTTTATATCTGCTTTCTTCGTCCTCCTCAGCCTATGAAGCCTCTGAAGGCTGCTGCTACAACGTCCCAGCCAGTTCTTACTGTGGCCCAGATAGAAACCATCTTCTTCAAAGTGCCTGAGCTCTACGAGATCCACAAAGAGTTCTACGATGGACTTTTGCCTCGTGTCCAGCAGTGGAGCCACCATCAGAGAGTCGGGGACCTCTTCCAGAAACTAGTAAGGCTGCAGCGTTGTTACCTTTAGTGCACCTTTAGAGCTCATAGCCAAAGAGAGAAATGAATCAGAGGGTGCGGGTTGTAGGGTGCTTGTTTGAGTGTTTGTGCAGAAATGTCCCTCTGTGTAACTGCTTGACATTACCCCTAATAAAACTTGACAATATGGGCCTCCCAAAAAAACTTGACAGCACTGATAAGAACAGCTACAGCTGCATTTCTGACCCCAAACAAACCCACAGGGTTCGCTAGGGCTCCATTGCTCAGAGTAATGTTATTTCTTTGATTGGAAGGCTTCCATGAAAGGCTGAATTTCATAAACCAATAATGAAAGTAATTCAATTTTTCTAGTAAAGCTCATATTATTGTTTTAAATTCCAAACAAATTGATTCTAAAACGTCTTTTTTCCCCCCCACATTTCTGCCTAAACAGCCGTTTTTGTCCTTCCCAGGATGTCAGGGCCAAATCTACACCGGGTCTGTTCAATCATTTTCACAATGGGTCAATTAACCCACAATGAATCATTTGTTAATTCTCTTAGAAATACTGCTCCTTTCCCACTCGTGTCTCCCTCCATTCCTCTGTCTCTCTCTATCCCTCTCCCCCTCTGACTCACTTGTGCTTAGACACACGTACACACACACACACACACACACAGAGGGAGGTGCAAGCGTCTTTCACAATGCTGCCTTTCTGCCTCAGGCAGCTGAGACCATCACAGCACTGTGTGCTTCATGTCTAGAAGAAGCTGCTATAAATAGGAGCCTCTCTCTCTTTCTCAGAAACACGCTCTCTCTCTTGCTCGCTCTCTCTCGCTCGCGCTCTCATTCTCATTCTCATTAACTTATCTTGGGAGGCGGCCCTAGTGGCTTGGCTAAGAAATAAGGATTTAATTGGTTTTGTCTTCATGTCAAATAAGCAAACATGAAAATCGAGTCCATCAAATTGTTGTATCCATTCTTCTTGTTCACACTGAGCTTCTATCTAACAAACTGCTTCACGGTCACCTCTAAAAAAAAAAAACAAACAAAGAAGCTATGACATGGCTCTGATGTTAATTATTGAGCAGAGTGATTGTTAGCTGTGAGAAGTGTTTGAGAGGAAAGCTGCGTGTTAAATCTGTGAGAATGGCATCCTATAGGACACAAAGAGGCACCAGTGGAATAATGACTTCTTCACTGGTTGTAGAGCAAGGTTGAATGAAGGGTAAATTTGACCTCTGGGCCCCCCAGAGGATTATGTCAATTAAGAACTTCATTTTTGATTATATTAGATTTCATTTGAACTTAAATTGGAAGGTGTAGTTAGCATCTCCATAGACCGGTGCTAGTTTGCTCATATATTTAGAGATCTTCTTTGTCTGGCTCAGCAATTACGTCACTCGTTTTTGTTTTGTTTTTTTCTTTCTTTCCCCACCTTGACAGAAGGTGTAGCTACAGTAACTATCTTTGCTAATAACACTCAAACTGTAAATAGTCATCTGTATATCTATGTGCTTATGCATTTACTACTTCATATGCTTCCCCTCTCTGGACTGTAGTTAATAAAAGTCAAAAGGTGACCATGCTGAGCCTTGAACAGGGGGCGAAAAGGGAGAAAATGACAGTCTGCATTAGAATGAGAAGGAGGGAGGAGGGTTAGTTGAGAGGAGAGGAGGTGATACAGACAAGGAATGGGGGGTGGGGAGGGTTGTGAGGAGGTAGGAGTTGACTAGGCAAGAAGATTTAGGCTGCTGCAACTGTGATAGAGCT
This sequence comes from Hemichromis elongatus, assembly GCA_015108515.1. NCBI lineage: Eukaryota > Metazoa > Chordata > Actinopteri > Cichliformes > Cichlidae > Hemichromis > Hemichromis elongatus. The sequence goes on along the minus strand of VUQR01001472.1, from coordinate 45,406 downwards.
GTCTTGCCATGACTCTGAAATCTTTGAGGGGAGACAGGCTTAGGAATCGTAAAACATCAGAAGAAAGAAGGCGAGAATCGGAGAGAAAAGAGGAAGCGCCAAAGCATCAGTGACAGGCTATGAGCATGACTGTCAGAGAATAGTGTTTGAAAACTGAAAATAGGGCAGAATCACACTCATGTTTCTGCTGCTCCCTCTCACACAGCAGCAAAGTTAAGGCTTTGCACTATGAAGACAGACAGGCAAACTGATAAACTGTCTTTGAGCATTGTTCTTCTAAAAGAAACACACAAAAAAACTGATGACACATTTCTGCTTTGTGTTGTGACTCTGATAATGTTTGATGCTAGAGCCACCATCATGATCCAGACTGACTTTTATTTTTTACATTTTGGATGGACCGATATGAAATTTTGTTCAGCCTTTTAGGAGGAGCTCAGCATTAATTTTAGGAAAAAAAGAAATTCAAGAGTATTTTTAAAGTAACCACTTCTTGTTGTGAGACACTGGTGCCTCACAGCAAGAAGGTTCTGGGTTCAAATCCACCAGCCAGCTGGGGCCGTTCTGTGTGAACCTTGCATGCTCTCTGGATTTCTCCCACAATCCTATGACATGCATGGTTTGAAGTAACTGACAATCCTAAATTGACCATAGTTTTGAATATGAGTGTGAATGGGTGTCCCTCTATGTGTTAGCGCTGCAATGAACTGGTGACCTGTCCAGGTGTACCCAACAGTGTTTGAAAAGTCGTGATTTGCTCTACTTTCACATTTGTACTTCTTTGTGGAGCCCGCCAATATGAGATTTTTAAGACCAGAACCGATATGTGATTATTGAAAAGTCTGATATATTTGACAGAAACAGACTTCCAGAACATTTGCTATGTGTATTTTTTTACGAGTCCTTACAAAGACAGTATAACCGTGAAATTTAAAAATATAATTTTATTTTCACAAGAAATTTTTAAGCTTCACCCAACTCTGCTCAGATCACCTGGCTGTATTTGTAGTGTTTCAAACATGTGTGGCCAATAGGGAAGTTGTATAGTGCCCTCTGGTGGACAAACTACTGCAACAATGCTCATAATGTGATTGAAGGGTGTTTCTCCTGGCAATTTTTTTAATTGTTAATTATCATTTGTTAATAATTATAAATGCTATTAATGATATATCAGCATATGCTGATATTTACCAGTATATGGATTATTGACCAGTATATCAGCCCTGTTGATAAAAATTCATAATTATTATTAATCTTTAATGAGTAGCATGATTTCTACCTCAAAAGACTTATTTTGACTGTAATCAATTAGCAATTGCTCAAAAGCAGTGACTTCAAAGACATCATTTGAAGCCTAGAAAGACTAATGAAGAAAAAACAGAACAAAAATTGAATAATTTTACTAATGCATACACTGCATATGGCAACAAGTGTAAAATATAATAATTTCTGTCCCACCATCAAATCAAAATCTCTGGTTGTCTAATATGTTGGTTTTATCATCACCTGCAAGCCTCTGTTCACTTTGTGTTTAGACCTGATGAGCAAATGTTGCATGCTAACTTGCTAAACCGAAATGTTGTTGCATATCGGTGGTTTTATTGTGAGCACAACAACATACTGGTTGTGGCACTGCGCTCAAAGCACCAAGGTACCATCATGGGTGTAAAGTCTTTCATTAAACTTAAAACAAATTTTTCGAGTTTTTCCATTCTGTCTGTTCTTGTATTATTATGTCGACATAGACTACGCTGATTTTTGAATTTTGTCTTTCTCCTATGTGTCAGAAGACCTAACTAACTGAGGGCAAATTCAGCTTCTTCATATAATGACCATAGTCTGTCATTAGGCTGTTTTCTTAATGTTGTTTTCCACTGTGGATTACACACATACTGTCACGCAGGGACAAATCCTAAAGTGAAAAATCCAGACACCTAAGCAGTTCTTTTCATCACCCAAAGCCATTTCCTGCTATGATACTGTAGCTGCATTTGGTAAGCCTCAACGCTGTTGTGTGTGGAAGTGGCTGGCAGACACAGTCAAACTGTCACGCTCTGAATGGCTTCCGCTGTGTCGCAGATTGTGTGGCCCAGGGCAGGACTCGGGATTGCAGGACTATGAAAGCTACTTTACTCCTCACCTTCCTCTTTGCTGTTTCTTTCTGCGCGTCAATGTGAAACACGATATTTTGGGACAGTTTTGCTGCCTGAAAATGCTTTTCTGCAAGAACTTGATTTAAAAACACAGTCGATAGGGTGTAAATTCCAGTCTAGTGGCACATAGCATGTTGCTTCAGAGCTGTAAATGGTTTTGGACACACAAAGCGAGATCTGTCACTCTTGAACATGTTGTAAGTGTAATCAATGTTTAGAAAGCTTGTGACTCCATTCCTGACTTAATAAGCTCTCACACCTCATGAATTAAAAAAAAAAGAGATTTAAAAGGGAGAATGGGCTCAGTTTGAGATGTTTTTGGTTAATAATTAAATTAAGTAATAATTGTGGAAAAGAGGAAGAACATCTAGGTCAACAAAATACATGAAGCCTTATAAATATATTTATATTTAAAAAGTAAAAGCATCACAAATCACATGGCCTCATGACCAAGCTTGCAAAGCCTGGATTCTTTAATTTAAATGGAGACTCACTTGTTTGCCATGAAAAACACTGAAAACAACATTGGGATTGTGGAAAACCCTTGAGCCGCCCCATTCTTTATGTTGTACTTGGAGACTGGAAAGTAGGTGCATCAGTTTACTCAAAGGTCCAAACACATATGGAAATAGATGTATGTTTCATGTATACATACACATTATCATTGTTTTTAGGATCGTTTTCATGCTGAAAAATAAAGCTGTTGCCAATCAGACACTTCCCAGTACAATCAGCATTTGATGGCTACCTTTTTTGCATTCATAGTTCCATCGATTTTGACAAAATTCCCAACACCTCTGGATGAAAAGCAATCCAAAACCATAACAGAGGCTCCGCTGTGTTTTACAGATGGCTGTAGATGTTCATTGTTTTACCTCTGTCATGACAAACTGATGATGCTTTGAAGCTAAAATGTAAAAATTGGATTCATCACTCCTTTCACCATCGATTTATACTCCATTTCTTGTGTAATTTCCTTTGTTTAGAATGGCTTTCTGAAAGTCACACTTATTCTGATGCTGATGAGGCTTTGGCAAATATTATATGGATTAAATGAAGGGCTGTATGCATCTCTCAGGTCCTGTGTCAGGTCTCTGTCAGACCTGCCGTTTCTTCTGTCCTCTGCTTGTTCAGTTTCCTCAGATTTTAAATGTCACGCTGCACAACATGCACATGCTAACTTTTTAGCTCTTTAGGAATCAACTTGTTAGTGCTGAAATACCATTTCATGCCTGCCATCATGTGTTATCTTTGCCATTTTTTGTGGATTTTGTAGAAATTACGTGTTTTGGAGAGAGGCTGCCAGTGCCTAAAGATACGGTTTCAAATGCCATGTGGGGATAGTTGAGTTGCTGGTGTCTTTTTATGCTTGATTAGCGCTTACTCCAACAAAAATAACCAAAAAAAAACTTCCTCTGAAAAGGGTCAATTACAAGGATTGAACTGAAAATGAGTAAAAAAGCAGCAAATGTCCAAAGAAAAGACCTTTCAAAATAGAAAAATCTGGTTCTTTGGAGGCAAAATGTAAAATTAAGGGAATCTTGACAGTGTTGCACAGTACTGTACATTAAGAACATAGCATTTTTTTGTATACTTTAAACACTACTAATAGCCGCATCATTATACACCTGACACTAGAGTCATCAGCTAAAACTGAAAGATGTAACCGCAGTAATTGTAATTGTGTTCCTGTTTTTGTCTCTTTCTGAGCCCGTTTTCAGACGCTACGTTTTTCATTTAATTCCAACAACTGGAAACGAAAATGCTTACAAGTTTCTCAAAACATTTTATGTTATATTTTCACGCTGCTGATAATGAAATCTGGTGTGACTGGTGACACATGAACAAACTTGTTGTGCACAGAGCCATTTGAACTTCTAGAGGAAGTGAATTAGATGGTAATAAAATCTGAAAACAAGTAGTGAGATTGAAAGACTTGGAGGCACTCCATAGATAAGGTTGATGTGATGTGCGTCAGCTGTGTTCATGTAAATGTTTGTGTCTGTGCATTAAGTCTGTTCTTCACCTACTGTCTTTTTTTGTTGTTGCAATCTTTCTAACAATTAAATTTCGAATTTCTTCAAAGGAAATCCCAAAAAGTGTTATATTATGACTGCAAGTGATGCAAAGGATGTGTAGGATAATCTAAGCAAGCATCTGAAGCTAAAACGGTCTCAAGTGCAGCAAAGTGCTAGGTGTTTCAGGCTTTAAATGTATTTATTTCTGCTCAGTGCACTCAGGTAAGACATGCTTAGGTACATGCTAATCATTTTAGAGGTGTGTGAGAGTCTGCGTCACTCTGTAGGCACAAATCTCCACTGTACTCCGTCTGCATCCATCGGCTTTTGTTCAGGAGAATTGATTGTCCTTTTGTTTGCAGCAGAGATGGATTGCAACGCTGGCAGGCAACGTTCGATGGAGTTTTATTCAGTCACACAGCTCACTAAACGTGCTACACCAATCATTAATTACTCACCCTACCTCAGTGCGGGGCTTGCTGGTTGCTATGGCAAAGGGCCGCCACGGTTGCACGCTGTAGCTGTGATCTGTCTCTTCGCTGTTGCTTTGTTCAGTTGTCTGCTGCTCATGTACAGTCCCTGGGACACGCAGATGAACGGGCTCTCACTGTTACAGTTTAAGTGCACTTTGTAAAGATTTGTCCAGTGTTTCGGACGTATCAACTGGAATTGTGGAAATATTTTCCTCTTACTCATTACTTAACCTGTGGGCATTACAATAGCAGTGCAGGCAAGTATAATTGCACTGTATGGAAGGTACTATAGAAGACTTTGTGTGTCTGAATTTCTAACTTAAAATCTGAAAGCTCAGGAAAGATAGTTTGCCCTGATTTTATCCTCTAACTTTTTTTAAAGTTGCTCAAGCTCACTGTCACTGCATTACGAGATTGCTCTACAGTGCAGATTAAGTATGTCTGATCTGTGAATTAAAATCTTTTTCCTGCTCTCTCTCTCTCAGGCCAGCCAGTTAGGGGTTTACCGGGCATTTGTGGACAACTATGAGCTGGCTGTGGAGACGGCGGAGAAGTGCTGCCAGGCTAACACGCAGTTTGCTGAAATTTCTGAGGTAAGAAAGCGAGTAAAAAAACAGTTAAGTTACTTGATTCCTATTTACCAGCAAACTGAGGGTCACAGCTTGTGCTTTTTTCCCCTTGATGTGCTACGAAATGCTATACAAGGATCATCATGTGACTTAAATGTGTTTGCTCTCCTTTAAAGAAGACTTCTCCTTTTGCACTTAAGAAAAGTATGAAAGCTTGGAAGGACAAAAAATGTCAAGCTAGTATCTCCAAATTTCAACTTACTCACTTAACGTTAGGTGAAAATAACTTGAAATTGAGAAAATGTTGAAGAAATTTGGGTAACATAAAATTTTGGGATAATATTCTGAAATGTTAACGTGTTCAATGACGGCAACAAGCTGTCATAGAGAATAGCTTTGAGCGTTCCTGGTATTTTAAGATTACTCTTTGGAAATTCAGTTCTGACCAGAACACTTGAGCTTCTGCTGTATGTGGTGGATCTCCTCCTGTGTGTCTAACTGAAACCTTTCAGTGTGATTCTCCTTTTGACAAAGAGGATGAATTTGCTGGGAGCTGAATTTAAAATCTGAGCCTTTCTGTTGGCTTGCACTGATTGTCTTCCATAAGATGCCTCACTTTAATTCCTTACTGTAACACCTTGCACCTTGCACTTTGAGTGCTTTCCCTTAAAAACTACTGTCCTATCCATCGACTTGGCTCCAACATGTGAGTGAGGCAACTTTAAAACATGGTTGATGTTGGCATGAGGCCTGTGGTGAAATGACACATGGAGAATGACTGTGAGCAGAACAGGACTTTAAAATGTGTGAGGTGTACTAGAATTGGTCCGGAGGTGCAAAAGGAGATGACCTCCTAGGGAAGATCAGCAAAGTCAAGCTCAGGTGTGGTTTTAGATTTTTATGAGCGTCATGGTCATAGAACCTGATCACACCATGTATACCAGGGATGTCACAATCATTTCACATCACTGACCACACACAGCCAAGTTTGATCTTTAGTGGGCTAGACCAGTGAAAATCTGCTTTCTGTCAGGGTAAAGTAGTTTAATCCCTGAGATATTTCAATTTAAGAAAGTGCAATTTCATAGTTTCATGAGTTTTTCTACATGCTGCTGTAATTAATGAACAGAATCTGTCAGCACGACTCTTTGGGCTGAAATTGTAAGGAATAAATGTGTAAAATTAGAGAATAGGTTCTTGTAGCTAATTGCCCAGACTGTTCTGTAATTACAAAGTGGATTTATTTTATTTATTTTACTGTGGAGCGCTTCAAAAAACAAATAAACAAAACAGAAACAGGAACACTTCTGTCATTAAGATGTTTATCTGTTCATTACTGCCTGATGAATAGCTGTGTGGAGGACTTTATCAGTAAGAACAAGCTGTAAAACTGATAAAAAGTAACGTTAAAAGTCCCAAATTTATGCCTTCTTTCACATTTTCTAAAAATGGACCAGAATAAAGTCTTTGCCAGGCCGATTCTGGCCCGCGCCCCTTATTTTTGAACCCCTGATGTATACTATTAAAATGAACTGAAACTAAATATAGATTCGGCTGGACATTCGGCAACATCACATGATTTATTTTTGTTAGGTTAACTTTTTTTCTACACAACTAATGTGGTGATGTAAAAACATCTGATGATGAAAAACATTACCTCACTAAACCAATCACAGTATGAATTAATACTAAATCTCATGTTCTTTGTAATGACTCAAGCCACAGAGCAGTTTGTGATGGTAAATCGCTGCTGGGGTTGGGGTAATTACTATTATTACTGCATGACGTTAACATGAACCTTCCTTAGCTCTATACCTATTTGTACAAAAAGAGATATGCACCTAGCTGCTTGTGCAGCTGGAGACAACACAGAATGAAAATGATGACTAACCTTCAGCTGTGTTCAATTATGTGTTCAGTCAATGAACATTGCCTAAGAGGTATTGTAGACTCTGAAAGAGTCAGTTTAGTCACTGCTTAACATTTTTGTCCCCAATTAAATGCACTTGCAAAACACACTGCCATCGTTCACCCAAACAGCTTTTATAATTCCCTTGCATTTAAATTTTAATGCTCTGCTGAATATTTCTGTGCAAATGCACCCAGAGGCAAGATGTGGTGTGCACCCATGCGTATATTATTGTTTAAGGATAGTGGATGGTGTTTTCTGCAGTTTTCTTTGGAGGAGGCCTCTACTTGGCTTCATCTGCAATTAAAGCACCTAAAATAGGAGCTCTCCTGCACTGGGTGTAGAAACAGTTTTATTTTTAATCTAAACTTGAGTTTCCAAACGCTTCATGGGCTGAGATAAGCTGATATAAAATCTGATATAAAATAAGCTGGTATAAAATCCGGTTTAAACTTCTCGTCTCCCAGTAGAGTGTTGTACTGAGGCCGTCTAGCTTAGATAGGAAGTGCGAAAGCTCCAGCAACATCACAGCTCTCGTCATTCATTTTGGGATATTTCTGTTTGAACGGCAGATAAGGAATTGGTTCAGATGCAGTCTTTTCAAGGGGATATGAGGAGAAGTGTTTTTTAACTGCTATGTATGAATTAAACAGAGAAAATATATTGATCCTAAATAATGATATTTCGTGGGAGAAAACTGCAGTTGTGTGTTAAACTAGGCATTCTTGGGCCATTTCTTTCTTCTTTTTTTTTCAAGCATGTTTTAGTTTCTTTCACATCATCAGCACATGTCTGTGTTTTCTGAGGACCAGTAGTCAAGAGTAGAGGCTGGTATGTACATGCATATGGGGAGTTCATCATAGAGGGTTGTTAATGGTCCAAGTAATAATGCATGACTCCAA